>JALZYL010000043.1:0-82465 GCA_023619815.1 Aspergillus neotritici | reverse complement strand
CCCACCGCCACCCGTCCCACCACACACCGCCCACACCCCACCCCCCCCCCCCCCCCGGGGGGGGGGGGGGGGGGGGGGGGACTGAACCATGAATCCGGTGCTGTACGCGTAGCTATCTGCTAGATAGCTAGCTATGCTATAGTATGGTTGACAAGAGACAGAGTACTCTCTCTACGTCAGTCGTCGTTGTTCCGCTTTAATGCAGTATCTGCGCTACAAGGACACATTATCAGCCTCAACTTTGTCGTTATAAGTGCAAACAAAGTAGGTAGGTACACTTGGAAGGCAAAATAAGGAGCTCACCAATCAAGACAATACATACATAATAGATACCCACTTTATAAAATAAGGTAGGTAATAATTCACCGTCTCAACGGCCCCTAAATAAACACACAACACACCTGCCAAACAAAGTAACAACATATACCATTGCCCCTACCAAGAATCAATAAGCAGCAAGTCACTACTGGCCGTTAGGTAGTAGTATTCACTAGCCACTGCAGCCAGGGACGTCGTCTCCACCGAGACATAAAACTATGTGGATGGGTGCGCCCCCCTTGTCTGCTCCCCAGCCACTAACCTTCCAGGGTCTACTTTAGGGCGGGACGATCAGGGGGAGAGGGAGACCGTTGGTGGTTAATAGGTGGTTTTGTTAGTCGGTGCTTTAATTATTGGACTCGAGAAACCGAGGGTACTGATTACTTACTGGTCAGGAAGTCAGTCTTCGAGGGATTCTGGAAGGTTTGGTGTGGGACTTGCGGTGATAGTGTTTACTAAGTCGGTTAACTAAAGTAGGCAGGTAGTCTTGCTTTCAATCTTGTTGTCTGTTTTGGTTTATCTGTGTTGGAGGAGTGGTTATGAGTGAATGTACATGCTGGACGAGGTATAGTACTTTGTATATGAATCTGACCATATTCCCTAGAACTTCATGGCCGTCTGATAGTGATAACAAATCTATTGCGGACTTTGTTGAAAACCACTCAACTATCTCCGTCCCAGACAACCCCGACTTCCCGATCAGCGATCGCAGCACGGAACTCTCCCACGTCCTCCCCCCTCTCCGCCATCACCCATTCCAGCGTATCCCCGAACGTCTCCCCATTGTCCCGGAACCACTCCCCCAGACTCTGCACAAACACCTCCACCTGCTCCTTCAACGGCGCATACTCCCGCAGCCACAGCACCTGTCCCGGATCCAGCTTCATCATGTCCTGCACGACGTAGTAATGCGGGATCTCGTCGCCCCAGCCCTCAGCTCCGGGATCATGGAACAGGTCATTCCGAAACCGCGATCGGTACTTGGCAGGCGATTCCGTCGCGGCCGACGGATGCGCGGAGTAGAAGGGCTGGTCAACGCGCTTGTCGGGGCCGAACACTGAACCGGCATCGACCTGTGGGTAATTGAGGTGGATATTGAACGTCAACTGATGATTACCCTCTGGGTATCGCTTGCGAAACTTGCGCTGGATAGTCCCATTGCTAGGACAGATATGGTTCTGCACGACATCCCCGATAACAGCCCGCACGTCCTCAATCTCCGCCAGCTCCGCCGGCGACCAGTTATGCAGGAGCTGAGCGCGCTCGTGCACGACGGGGCGCAGGTTACGCGAGAAGCGGTCGTAGGCGCGCGTGTGGAACGCGCGGTGGTAGAGCCAAAGACGGTAGACGGCGCGGCGGAGACGGAAGCGCTCCGGGGGTGTCAAGGAGCGGCGGTTCTCGTAGTCGATCTTCCACTTCTTGACGGGGTAGATGGTCTCCCATTTCTGCGCGACGCGTCCTATCTGCACCATTTGTTGCAGCATCGGGTCGGAGATAGGCGCCGTGCGGGCGATATGCGCGGGCTGGCTTTGGTTTTGCGTCACGATCTGGGCGATGTCGTGGAGGGGGCCGAACTCCTTTTCGGCGACGTCGGCGAGGATCTGCAGCTTGTTGGATTGGCGGTAGACGTGGTGGAGGCGTCGGTTGGTCGATGCGAGGTTCAATACGTCGTGGATGCTTTCGCAAGAGTGGAATATGTGGAGCAGGAGCTCCGTGGCTAGAATGCTGAATGACATGGCTGTTTCTATGCTTGTAACTAGTAGATATTTTGCCTCTTGTCAGCTCTGGAAGTTTGTTGTTCGATGACAACAACACTCACATTGCTAAATAACGTCTGGAGCAGGATTTTGGATAGTATGAAATGACTGGACTAATATGCGATTCGTTGATGCGTCTGATACACTGTGCACAGCGTTGCTGCTTGAGTCAACACTGCTGTCGCAATCGAGTCGGAGACCTAGGTCGCGACCCCGCCCTTGGGGCTGTCTGAAATGGAAAGCGTCTTGATAGAAAGCTGAGTGGACATGATGAAGATGGACGTGTGGCATTGCAGCAGCCACCAAGGGCTAGAAAGCGAAGGCAATGCCATGATGCTTGACGAAGGGATGTAATGACGACGGCGCCGCGCTGCTTATAAGGCGCCGTTATCAGGCGCTTATCTAATCACGCCCTAGAAGGGCCAAAATCGCATCAATTTGTACGACGAAGGTACGGAGCATATGAGGTGCATTCAGATATAATGTGACTCATTACGGCTCGTCGGTCGATGGGAAAGGTCCACATTTATATAGACATTGGATGGCAGCACGACAAGACTAAACATTGATTACATCAACAGACTTTTATAAATTCACACCAGACGCCAGAACAGGACCGCGATTCTTGGATCCCATGCATCAATCACATGTACATCCCCTGAGGATATCAAGTCTAATAGCCTTTGGACAGGAGCGGGAAAAGAAAAGAGAAAATGCAGCAGTAAAGGGGGCAAAGAAATCATCCAAACAGCTTCTTCGTATCCAGCGCACCGGGCTTCCGGCCCTCCTTCAGACCCAACGTCGACCGTTTCGTGACACGGTCGGTCTCCGCATCCCGGCGGTTCGCGTGGCGAGCTGCCTTGCTCACACGGATCTCTGCACGGACCTGGTTGGGGCTGACATATTCCTTGTTCTCGTAGATAACCGGGCCGCCGAAGCTGCCCTCCAGAATGACAATGGGCGTCAAGACGAAGCGCGGCCCAACCTCAACCAGGGACACCTCCGGCTGCGCATCCTTGCCCTTCGGGGCAGGCTTCTGTTCACCATCCTCCGTCTTCTTGGCTCCCGCTTCCGACTCGCGGATCTCGTAGACACGGATCCAGATCTTTCCATCCACGCCGAAGATACCAATGATGCGATCGATGAACGGCTTCATGCCCTTGACGCCGCGCTTGGGGACGCAGAACACGCCGCGCAGCATCTCGCGCACCAGGCCACGGTACTCGTTGCCGGGCTTGCTCATCTCGGGGCCCTGTTCATCGAACGACCGGTCGAACACCACAATGCCGCGACCGCCCTTCAGACAATTTCCACTGAAACCGGCGTTCAGCTCACCCATCGTGTGCAGGTTGTTGACGTGGAACTTCAGCGTGGGACCGTTGGGGGGACGAGCCAGCCACAGGTACAGATCTTGGCCGCGCTTGCGGGCCTCGAGGAAGAAGATCACGTTGCAGGAGTGAAGATCCGCGAGAGAGTTGAGCAGCATATTGTAACCGGCCGTCTTTTTCTTCGTATCGAGCTTGGTCTCTTTGCAGGTATGGGGGAGCAGACCGGCCAGATCTGAGAGCAGGTGTCGGTGGCTGCAAAGAAAAAAAAGTGAGAAAAAAGTCCACCCAGTTCATGAGAAATACGCCATGTCGAGCACAATAAACTTACCGATAGGAAGCACCTCGCGAGGTGAGCATCAGAACGCGAGACTTGGGCATAAATCCAGCAGCAAGCTGCTTTTTGGCGGCGCTCGCGGCATCTTCGTCCTCGTCTTCTTCGCTGTCGGTGCTATCTTCGTCGCTGAGAAGGTCCTCCATTTCGACATCCTCGTCCTCCTCCTCTTCCTCCTTCGCAAGTCTGCGAGCATTCTTCTTCGACATGGTCTTGTAAACGGCCGCCATTGTGAAAATTGAAACTGGGGCAGCTGTGAGGGGGAAAGAAAAGTGCGATTCGGGTTGGGGTAAATACTCTGCGACAAAAAAGCTTCGGCGAAAATCAAAAAAGTTGCGGGCAGAATATTCTGCTCGCTTCACCGCCCTCGTATCAGCACCCACGTGACACTGCCCGAATAGGCAATCTGGATATAGTGTATGCCTCAGGCAGAAATCATATACATTGCTAGACTATCAACAACCATTGGGGAAATATATACATCAAACACCATGGCAGCACTCCTTGATAAGGATTAAGACTATGTCTCAAAAACTCTCTCCAGACCGGAGAATCCTTCCTGGGCTACTTTCATTCCAGCCAGGCGATTGGCAAACTCAAGGCTTTCCCGAAGAGAAAAGTCGTTGTTGCTGATATGGGTATAGAGGATGCCCCCGATGAATGTGTCGCCAGCCCCAATGGTACTGATAGATGTTAGCGGGGGAGTATCAAACTGCATGCTAAAGGGCAGAAACTTACTCGACAACCTGGAAATCAGGAGGAGTGTACGCAGAACCGTGGAAAATCTGATCGGCCCGTTTGTCTAGGCTCCAAGCTCCCTCTTGACCCCATGTGCAGTATAACGATGATCTGAAGACAGTTAGCACTTTCTTTATTACAGACAAAAATCACTCCGTATCATACGCCTTGGGTATTACAGCAGCCTGACTGCGGAGGCATTCTTCAGCAGATTTGTATCCATTTCCCTATAACAAGCTGATTAGTCCATCAAGCTCTGTATAACCAGTTTGCAATATCTGTAGTGCTTACCAAAGCCCAGCTCTTAGAGTAAAAGACAATATCAGCCTCCGCTGCAAGCATCTCCAGCCCCGGCCGCTGAGGTTTCTCCACCTCCACGCTGACAACCACGCCAGGAAATTGCCGTTTCAGGTAGCGTATGCATTCCACGGTCACATCGGGAATCCGGCCCTAACAGCTTGTCAGATTTATGCCGCAATAATACGAAAAATACAGGCCCGATCCTCACCTCAAAATGGAAAAGCCGCGAGGACTGGCCCAAACGGTCTGCAATGCTGGCAAACTCTTCGATCTCCATCTCCGGTAGCTCGTTGTAATTTACGATGGTCCTACTCCCGGTCGCCTGGCTCTTGATAATATAGCTCGATGCAGGCTCGCTGAATTTCTCCCGGTAAATGCAGTGGCTCAGATCAACCCCTGGGGGTAACGAAGACTGAACCTGCTGCACCCCCGCCGATGATTTGGCGGGGAGGACAGACACGAGACCTAATTGAAGATCCGTTTTAAAGGGACAGTGCTGGATCAGTTGTTGCAGAACCTCGATGCTGTTGGGGCAGTTACCTCCCCGACGACGGGTTATGCTGCTTGCGCGCAGCTTTTCATCCTCTCCAGGATAGTGGGGTGCTCTGGTGATGTTTATTGTGAGGTTGTTGATATGACGTTATGGGCGGGAAAGCCTACGTGAGGATGGTGTCGATGTAGCATGCTCCGACGCCTATCAAGGCCGTCTTTTCTGACTGTTTGGGAGATTCTCTTTTCTCGGTGTCCATATTGTATCAGGTTGACCTGGATTATGATTGTCTCGACAGTTTCCTTCAGGATGAAGGAGGGGTAAACATGGATTTATGGCGTTGATACCGCGTTTGATTAGTCATTAGGGTAAATGCACCCTCTCAATATATAAAGAAACAAAATAGAACGAAACACAAACCAAATGGCATTTATTGCACTCAACTAGCCCATATACTAGAATTTTTGTTGGAAACACGGCCCAAAAAGCAGCGCAAACATCATTATATACACACACCAAGCCCAACTAATGAAAATACCGATGAGAAGGGTGGTGGCTCACCTCGACCGCGTACTGTGGGCTCTCCACATAGTGAACGTTCGTTGAAATCGAAGCCCGCGGAGGTCGATTGGGAACTCGTTGGTTCCGATTTCTCTGGCCATTGTTCCTTTGCCGTCCCTGCGGCGGCTGGGTTTGGCTCCGTACTTGTGCATTCTGAGTAAAGCGGGAAGGCCCAGTTGGGGTAATGGGCGGTTGTCGTCCTGCACGATTTGGTCGGCCAAGGGGGTTCTGGTTTGGGTTTGTATTTTGTTGTCGATCTGAATTGCCAGCTGTTGGTTAGCACCTTGGGGTCGTTAGGCATGGACTGGACTGGACAAGGAACTCACAGGGCAACGGCGTATTCGCCGGTGGAGATGATGTCTCGCCAACAATGACGACATCATCATCGAACTCTTCATCGTCCAATTGGTCGTCGTCTTCGTCGCTCTCAATCTTGGGGCTAATGTTACCCATCTCTGCAGCTACCTCCTGGCGTTCCTCGCGGTACTCTTCCGCCATCTCACACAGGTAGGTGAAGCGTCGTCTGCAGGGCCATTGGTTAGTTATAAGCGGGACAACCACCGCGAGTATAACCCCAGGAAGAGAAAAGAAAACGTACTTTAACATATCCACCGAATATTCCTCCCCTCCCAATATCTCCGAAAGCTCTTTGAAGTTGGGCGTCTTCATGTTGGTCTGGGCAAATATAGCTAGAAGCACCTGGCGGTCCCGTCGGTGGTTCCATCGCTTCCACGTCATAGGTGTACGCGGGCGTTTGGAGACGCTGGACGACTCCAATTGCTCCCTCTGCGTGTTCGGTGCCCTCGGTGTATTTGGCTTTGGAGCACGTCGACCTCTTGACATTGCGGTTGACAGGTGCGAAAACCCTATTCAGACTGAAAGCAAAAATTAGAGATTGGAAGAAATGTGGAGGAGGAAAAAGCGCGTTCTGGCAAGCCCACTACTTATACGACTGAGCAGCAGAGATATTCTCAGACGCGTAGAGGCGCGCGCGCGTCGAAACGCCTAAGCAGTGGAGATGAGCAGAGGAGCTACGAGCTGTCCAGCTAGCTCTCGTGGTATAGGACATGTCTAGCATCCATTGGACGATTAGGGCATGTTGCAAGGAAGGGCTAGCATACTAACCGGGAATACACGGGTCCAGCAAGACTGGTCAGTTGACGGTGTGATTTCGGTATTGAAGACGGACGTGCTGCTCAACTGCACTGAGTGAATATAATTTTTGGGTATTGTGTGAAACGGGGGTAGAGAGTGTGTGTTTGAGCTATCACATTGGCCCACATGGCTGCATAAAGCCAAGCGGAGGGAAGCCCTCCATTTGCTTTGGTCAAAAATCAATTCTCCATGGCGCATGATACAAAGAATATCAATAAAAATGGAATATTTGATGTGGTTCTTCTCATTTGTATTATGGCAGGTGTTAAGCTAAATGGTCGCTAGAAGAAAGGACTATGTAAATATGTGGGCTGAGTGGAGAGATGGGAGACCTTTTGTCTTCCTGACAAACAACGCAATCTACCCAATATAATATCAACTGGATGGCATGGAAAAAGGAATAATCAAAAAGGAAAGACAAAAGTCCAGCAAATTAAAATAACTCTGCAGGTGGCAACATTAATTTCCAGGGGCCATCATCTCCTTTTGTCTTTGGGAACGGATATAGGGCTAGAAAGCCATGTGACACTGGACTGTTGGCATTGGGATGCAGGCACCCGTAGTTGAAAATGATTTCCAGAGGCATGTTATGGAAAACAAAAGATCAAAAGATTGCTGTATCGGCATCGCTGGTTCTCTTCTTGGATTGCCATGCATTGTCATTTACAGCTGAGTACAACCTGATGCAAGACATGCCAACAACCACCTGAACAGCAATCAATCTCATTGAAGCTTCCCAGACTGACCTGCAAAAGAATGGATTCAGACTGGTATCTGTTTTGTCTACTTTTGTGTCAATGGGCCTTCTTTGAGTACATGTTGTTGCCACTCACCAGTGCACCTATGGATAGCAGCTGGGCCAGAATATATATCAGGCCTTGTGTGCACCAGAGTGCATGTTTCTCCATCAACCTCAACCATCCACACGCCCACACACCAGCATTTCAGAAACAGTGCTTACTTCCATCTTCATCTCTCCTCTGTTAGTTTGACAGCTTCACCAGACTGCCAACAACCATGGCCACAAATCCCCGCCGCGGCAAAGCAATGCCAACCGATGGGCCAACTCCCAAATTCCTTTATACGATCATCAAGCAGCTGGACCTGAGATCAGTGAGTACTACCTTCCTGCAGCCTTGGGAAAGAAAAAGCTCTACTAACTGCACACAGATTGACTGGGCCCTTGTTGCCTCGCAGCTTGACATCTCCAACGGCCACGCGGCCCGTATGCGCTATGCTCGTTTCAAGCAGCAGATGGAAGGCACCGTCCCTCAGTCACGAGCAAGTCGCGCAAGGAAGTCTCCCAGCAAATCCAAAAAGGGATACTCTAGCAAGGAAGACCTTCTGCGAGAATCGACCCCTGCTCAGCAGCAAGAGCAGTCCCAACCTCAGCAGACCGTCAAACAAGAGCCGCTTATGTCCCGGTACGAGTCGAACCCTTTCGTCAAGAACGAGCCGTATGGGCAACGGACTTTCAGTATGGCTGAGATTCCCCATGCATCTTCGCATATGATGGCACATCCGTCGGGACAGATGCTGGCGCCGCCGTATCCCCATGGCACCGTTGCTCCCGTGGACCTGGCTATGTATCCCATGGTGGCGAATTTTGGATCTCCGTCGCCGTTGAAGTTCGAGAGACCCTCGGACCAGCATTTTGGCTGGCCCCCGG
This sequence comes from Aspergillus neotritici, assembly GCA_023619815.1. Taxonomy (NCBI): domain Eukaryota; kingdom Fungi; phylum Ascomycota; class Eurotiomycetes; order Eurotiales; family Aspergillaceae; genus Aspergillus; species Aspergillus neotritici. Next base: position 73,818 of record JALZYL010000043.1, on the reverse strand, counting down.
TTAAGCTGGAGCAGGAAGAGAAGAGTGAAATACACGGGGTGCCCGTCAAGCAGGAGCAGCCGCAGGAGCCGTCGCAAGAGGACGATGAAGTACAATTCCAGGGCATGAGCGTAGTCGGAGGGACTGAAGCCATCGACGACCGTTTGAAGTAAGAGGTTCTGCGTTTCTTGTCTTTCCGGGATATGGCGTTGGGGTTAAGTTTAGATTGGCGTCTAGGAATTAGTTAGGTTCATGACAACAAGATATATGATGAATAGGATGGATCTTGCCTTATGTTAGATGAAACTATATCCAAGCACATCACCACTTGTATCCCATCCCCATTTGGAGGTGACTCTTTGCATGAATCTCGGCGTCCACCCTGGGATCCCGGTTGTTGACGCTCACCTAATCGCTATATGATGGTTTGCTTCACACATCGCCATGACGATTCCCACCTCGCGTCACGATCTCGTTTCAAAGCAACAGTTGATCATTCACAAGTAATGGACGACTAAGGTGGTGAGTCAGTGACCTTGCCATTCTTTCTCCCACTTCTTTCTTGCGAATTCTTGTTGTTGTTTTCTCTTCTCTTCATCCTCCTTCGCACCATCATTCTCTTCACCACCTTTCCATCAAAACCTCCCCAACCACTTAACTTGACATCCAAACACCTTCTCAGACATCTTTAACACGTCTTTAACCATCTCTGGTAAGCTTATTATCCTATTTAGACATTAGAAATAGTAAAATCTCACCAACACTAACATCCACAGGCTAGTACATGCGAGATGGCCCCCAAGTCCAAGTCTGACACCAACGCCGACGGCGAGGTGACCCCCCAGGACGCCAAATTCATCATCGAATGCCTCAAGAGCATTGGTGACGACAAGCAGGTAAGTATACACTATCTTACTCTCACCTCGACAAAAAAAAGTTGACCACTCTGACAAAATCCTAGGTGAACCTGGTCAAAGTCGCTGATGCCCTTGGCTACACCAACGTGGCATCGGTTGGAAACCGGTTCCGTGCCGTGCGCAAGCGCTACGGCTTCGATCAACTCGAGGCCAAGAGCACTGGCATGAGCGTCACCCCTAAGGGCAAAGCCAAGTTGGACGCTGTGGCCAGTACTCCCACCAAAATCAAGTCCGAGGCGAAGGGCATCATGGATGACGATTCGTCGTCTGATGATGACAGCTTTGTGACTGCTAAGGAGTACCAGTCTGACAGCGACAACGAGCGCGAGACTAAGGCTTCTGCATCCTCCCCCTGCCCCCAGAAGAAGGATGCCAGCGCCCGCGCTACTGCGGAGGCGGCACTTGCCCTCGCTGAGGATGAGAATGCCTATGAGAATGTTGAGGAGCCGGGCGTTGAATACGAAGGTAGGAGAGCCAAGTCTCGTTTAGTTCCTCTGCTTGGTGTCGATGCTAGAGACAAAGCAGGTAGCTGATTGATTACTCTTCAGTGCCGATCAAATACGAAGAGGCGGCCTAAGGAAAGCTGGGATATGATGCCAGATCAGTTGGGTTGTCTTCTTGTCTCTTGTAGGTCTTCTTCATTTTGCTTGTCACTTTTCCCTGGCTGTGTGTGGACGACACTGATCCAAGCTCAGTTGCATCTGCCCGACTGAGGTCGTCGTACTTCTGGAACTTTCGTGGTTTGACTCGAACTGGTTATGATGACGTCCGCTTGGACTTTTCTCTATTCTTTCTTCTCGGTTGCGAACCAGTCCCTTGGGAGACAGGATTGCTGGACTAGGAGGAGAGAATGGTTGTTGTCCATGACAGGGACTGAAGTCATGTTTCTAAGGAAACTCAGCTAATCAAGAAAATTTTTTTCAATTGATTCGTGTTGTCGTAGATGAGAATTGCTGGAATTTGCATATTATTCAATCTATCGAACCAAAGCCATAGTGAGAGAAACTGGTGAGGTGGATGTAAACCACCGTCCCTTCACATTCTCTGACAACCAAGAGTCACTGATCCATTCACTGATCCTTCTGCCCGTCCACTTTCACTGACAGCTTCTTCTCACTGTACGGCCCATATACTCTGACTTGATATCTTTCCTCACAAGAGGTCCCCGTAACTCAACTTACCTTCCCACACATACTCGACAACAAGACCTCTAACAAGATCTCCAACTTCTTCCATCAACCATACCCTTACCACTCTCAACGCTCATCATCCACAACTATCTGATCCTCAAGCCTACAAGTCGAAAGAAAACAAAGAGCCAACAAGATGTCTGGAACCGGCGGTCAAGACACGACCAAGTTCCTCCTGAGCTGCATCCGCCACTCCAACAACGGCAAGGTCAGTGAAGCGAAGTCCTACCCATTAAACCAGAAGATCATCTCCACAGATCTGCAAACAACAAAGAACAAAGAAAGCTGACCAGAAACAAAACAAACCCACAGATCAACTTCGAAGAAGTCGCTAGCGAATGCGGAATCACCTCCAAGGGAGCAGCGTAAGCCATCCAATCACTAGGCTTCATTGACAAAAGCCAACATAGTACCACGAAGCTAACAGGGCATATCCAACCAGGGCGAAACGCTACGAGCGCCTTGTCAAATCCTACGCGTCTACCAAAGATGAAAATGCAACCCCTGGAGCGGCGGAGTCCCCCAAGAAGGGGCGCGCTCCTGCGAAACGCAAGTCTGCAGTGGCGTCGGCCAAGGGAGCGGTTAAGAAAGCGAAGGGAAATGCGGAAGCTGCTGCTGAGGCCGAAAATCAGGAGAAAGCTGTATCCAATGGCTTGTCGAAGCGTGAGATGAAGAGACTGGATGACGAGCTGGATGCTGCGGAGGTTAGTGAGGATAGCTACGTTGCTGGGGAGAAAGTGGTGTCTGGTGAGATTTCGGAGACTGAGGCGAAGAAGCTGGATGAGGAGCTGGATGCTGCAGAGGTCTGTGATAATATTTTCTTTCTTCCTATGCGAAAACCGAAGAATAAAAGGACAATGCTGATACGGGGCCCGGAAGTCGTCTAGGCCTAAGGGGAGACAGATGCAGGACTGGGCACTTGCAGCACAGAAATTTGCTTGGGCGGCTATCTTGGGGGACCTTTCGAAGTGGATGATGGTTGACAAGGTTGCGACTGCGCTGGGGCGAATCTGGGATTGCTTTATCTTTTGATATTCATGGTTTGGTTGGCCATTAGGCACGAATTACAGCGAACAAATACAGCTCTGGAATGCGGTTAGGAAGGACGTTTAGGTTGACAAATACTGGAGAGTTGATCGCATCAATGCATGAAATTATTGATATTCCAATTCCATATGTCTTCCATCATATATAACCTGATAAATGAACTAGCATGGGTATCGCTAAAGGGGTATCCGTGATCCAAATCGAACTTGGCGTGGACAAGAAAGCAACATATAAAGCTCGCGCTCCGCATGATCGGAATGACGTGGGTGGTTGCAAGTGGTACAGAAAGATATAATGGAGAGAAAGTGGAAAATAGAAAGGAAACACAGGTTGGCTTCCACAGCTAGGGTGGACATTTAAAAAAAGATGGCAGATCGATAACCATGAAGAACCTCCCTAAACGTCCGCCATGACAGACTCGAGGATTTTGCGTTTATAATTAGATAGAGCTCGCTCCTTCTTCTGCATTTGAGCGCGGAGCTTCATGTACCGTTGCTTCCATGTCGCCTCCGAGGTCGTGGGGTCGTCTCCATCGATCTCGAATTCGGCGTCCGCCAACCCATCGAGGTCGGCCATGGTACTTTCTAGCTCGTCAGATGTCTTGGAAGTCGGCTCAGCCTTGTCCCCATCGCTTTTCCCAAGGATAAGACGGCCGTATGTAACCTTGGTCCAGAAGCGGTCTCCATGTTTGTATTCGTGAGAAATAGTGTATATGGGAGGAGTTGGTGGAGAGGAGCTATGAAAAGCAGGTGAAGTGTCAACGCGGACTAGCATTGTACTTTCTGTGACGCCGGGGTACCCAAAGTGTGGCCCCAATCCGAGGTGAAGAGCGGACATGAGAACAGGCAAGCCCGACTGGAGTTGCGAATACGAGGACGTCATATTTGCAACCATCAATGCAGCCAAGCCTTGAGACTCTTCCACGCTGAGCGGAGCGTTTCGACCGATGAATCGCCCGCGGAGCAATTCGCCTGACAGCACGCGTACGACATCGTCTGAAGTGATGTCTGCAGTGGACTGGCTGCTGTTGCGGGAGACATTCGACGCGAGATGCGGGTGGGTGGCGGATGCATCGTTCAAAACCGACGGACTGTTCCGTGGTTGGCCCTCGACCTTGAAGCCGGTGGGTCCATTGTTGACTCCATTGACCATAAGAGTCGGTGGGGTTGCTAGGCGTACCGGAGCCCCTGAATGCTGCGGCACTTGCAGTTGAAGTTTGTTTGGTCGCCCACCTCCAGGGAGTGGTGTGGGTGATTGCTGGTATTGGGACTGCGAGAACCGACTGGAGTGGTCCTGGTCAAGGACAATCGCGGGAGCGTGGTGCACTTTCGATCCGTGTAGATGAGACGGTTCAGAGCGAATCGGGTTGACAGGAAACGAAGAGAAAGGCCCGGAGGAAGTTCCCCGATTAGGAGGCCGGCCTCGAGTCTTCCCCGTGGCTGACCCGACAGTCGTCGGCCAGGCAGAAGACACGGCAGGCCCATGGCGCCGCTTAGACCGAGACTTCTCGCCAGTTGACGGTGTGACTGCGGACCGCGGTTCCGCCGAATGGATAAAAGCGTCGGGGTGGTGACCACGAGGCAAGATCGCTGACTGCGGATACCCCGCGGGGGACGCGTCTCGCTCCAAGGGTCTCCATCGCAGCTCTTGGCCCGGCTGGGTGGCCGGCGTATCCGATGGTCCCTCCGCGGGAAACGAGGATGCGGCAGTCATCCATGGATCGTGGGATTCCATGTCATCCGGAAAAGCGCTGAACGGAATGGCACTCTGGGGGAATGAAGCGGAGTGGGCCGGGAACGAGGTCTGCAAGATCCCGGCAGAGGTATCCAGCTGTGGTCGTTTGATTATCCGCTCCCCACTGAGCTCTCGTTCCTCCGCTCGTTTTCGGCCGCGTTTTGGTTTCCACTGGGGCACCAATGCGCGCAGCGCCAGATCCTCCTCCAACGGAACACCGTCACGACTGTCGCTCACTACATCGTTTGGTGGAAGGTGTGTGTAATATGGATGTGGGTGACCTAGGCAGTACTCGAAGAACGCATCGACATGCATCGCGCGCATCCACCGCTACTGTTCGTCAGGATAATTCCTTGTCTTCTTGTCGTCTTCGTATACTGAGATGGAGGGGCCATACGAACCTTGAGCCGAACTGCGTACTGCTGAACTTTTTGCGTACTTTGCTTCTTCTCCATGTCCGGGGGCTCGACCCCCAACTCGATCGCTAGCGCGATCCACGTCTTCAGATCCTTACTATCGAGTCTTTTGATAAGCCCCCAGAGGGTAAAGATGCTGAAGCTCTTGCCGTCGCTGCGGGGCGGGCAGCGGAACGTCTTCCGGAGTTCTGTTGTATCCACCGACGTGGGGACATTCGGGTTGCAGTAGAAGACGAACGCGACGTATGCATCATCGATGGTCTCGTCTGTGATATCGCGCGCGGGCAACGACCGCGGTTCAGCGTGATCCATCGAGTCCCTCATCGGCCTCGGACGAGTCGAATCAAAGACCGGAGGCGACATGGACGGTCCCGGACGGGTCGCTGGCGGCGCAGGAATGATTGATCGCGGAACCGTGGGCGACGCTTGTAGACTGCGAGGGGTGGGTTTTCGATGGAGTGGAGGGGACTTGGAAGCGGCGACGCGACTGTGAGCACTGCCCAGCGACGAAGCGCTCTGTAGGCCGGGCTCAAGCGCCGGGGGATATCTCGCATATTGCTGGACGACCACCGGCGCGGGCCCTAGTTCATTGCGATCCGGTTGGGTTATCATCGCGGGAAACGAGCCTTCCATGGCGTGCCGTCGGAATCACGGACGCCAACAGAGGCCGTCAAAGACGCAATGCTCGACAAAAGAACGGGCGTTATAGGGTATCACGGATTTCGACGGAAGAAAAAAAATATCAGAATCGAGCGCGTATGGGAAACGATCCTATTAATAGAACGGTTGCGACAAAAACACGCGGACGACTGGGGACCAGGGACCAGCCCAATCGCATTGACGGAGGGATCAGAGCGGGCTTCAATGTATCGAACTATAGTATACCCCGAACAGGCATACTAGAAATCAACAGGAACAGTAGTCCACAACAATGGCGACAGGACTGACAAGAAGGACGCCATTATCATCTACCAGAAGTCGGGACAGCCGATTTGGAATGAGGGGGAGGAGAAGAAAGCGAGAAGAGAGAGAAAGAGAAGAGGCTGGAAGAAAAGACGACGGCGCGTTTATGCTCATGCTTTAGTGAGCCTTAGAGCCTTAGTCGAGCTGACTGTTTCTATTATTATGACCAAGTTTATGCGGTGGATTTCCCTGCCGGGTCTAGCGTGTGCACTGGGGGGAGATGCGGGCGGGGGATCGAATGGCCTTATTGCCTGAATGGGGCAGCCCGGCGCTAACTGGAGGTGACAAGCACGGACATGGAGTGGGAAGTCTGGCATTGGGTGACAGGTTGCTGGAGTTTGCAGGAGGATGTGATGGGATGGAGAGTTTATTGGTAGGGTGGTCAGGGGTCGATAGTAGAAATGAATATGGGTAGAGAAATACATCATGTCTCAGAAATCGATATAGTATACTCAGTTACTCCGTACATAGGTACTGTACTTACTACGGAGTTACTGTCGGAATGCCTGAGATATATCAAGGCATCAACGCCAAGGCTCAGGCATGCCACGTCCTTATCGATAGATGGCCTGAGGTGTCCCTCTCCCTTCCGTCTTTCCTGACCTCATCATCCCGGAATTCCATCAGGACTGACTAACTGACTTCACACGGACTATGAGGTGATTATTAACTTCCAACACACTTTTCCGACTGTTTCCTCTATTCTGATTACCCAGCATATGCTGTCAGTGCGCTGATCTCCTTGGGAATGATGATCCCCTTCCCTCACACTCACTTTCCATTCAACGTCAACGTTTAGCGCCATCGGTGATCGCAAATGACGTGCTGCATGGTTCGTGCCTATTACCATCTCCCGATCATAGGGCTACCCCTGCCACCTCCAGTCAATGGCCATGGCGTCCTCTGCGCGTCGCCCCGTTCGCTCGAGTCGCACCCAAGTCCGGACCTACAACGAAGAGAGCAGTTCGGATGATCGTCGGAATGAAGATAGCGAGTCGGAAATGGAGGAAGCGCGGCGGGCATCACTGTCGCTGCGCCCGCGCGACCCACGTCGGACGCGCGTGTCTTATCGCGAAGAGACCACCGACGATGACAACGACGACCTGCAAGAAGAACCGTTGAGTGATCACGAGGGGGTACGACCGGGGGATGCCCCTACCCAGTCGACCTACCCATTCTCAGAACAACGGGGCGGCAGCCGTGCTCCTCGTCGGCCACGCAATCGAACGGTGAAGACGCGGTCACAAACGAAGAAATCAACGAAACCTTCGGGACGGGGCCGATCGGGGGTGGGAAAACCGCGCAATAAGCGGAGGAAGGTGGAGGATGAACCGACGTTTGTTGGCTCGGGGGTCATCCCACCGTGGCAGAGCCTTCCGTACCAGGTGCTGTTCGACATTTTCATCTTCGCATCTCGTCCACTGGTGGATGAGAAGACCATCGCACGAATGTCCTCGGTGCAATGGCTGGTAAATGTCGCGACGCTGTGTCGTGCGTTCCATGAGCCGGCCCTCGCAGCTCTGTATCGAAGCCCGCCCTTGATCCCGGCGGCCAAGGCTCATGGCCTGCTCAGTCTTTTGTCCCGACCACAGCATCTCCTGTCGACAAATTATGTCAACAAGGTCCGCGAATTGCACGTGGACGTAGAGACACTTTTGCTGTACAAAAGCGGGCCGACCCTCGGTTACTTCGACCTGCCCAGACTAATCGAGTGTACCCCCCAGGTCAAAACACTGCGTTTATACCACAATGACGATTACGTCGTCGGTCTTCCTCCTTGGCAGATTCAACGTTCCAAGTGGACCTATCCGGACAGTCTCTTCTCCTCGATCGCCGCGCGTTCAATTCGGCTGCGCAGCTGGGATTGGAACAGCCGGTTCATGGAAACCACGCGGTTACTCCCTATTATCCTAGGAAAACACCTTGAACCGGCCTTCAGAGGCTTGCGGGAACTCAGGCTGTTGCATGTGGCGTCGGAGTATTCCGATGGCGACGAGGTGGAATCCCTGTCTAATGAAAGAGAGATTGTCCTTGCAACAGCGCTAAAAGAACTCCCCGAGCTACAAAGTCTGCAGTTCATCGAATGTTCGATCGTCAACGAACATCTCCTGCTGAACCTCCCGCTGTCGCTTAGATCGCTCACCATCAACAACTGTGACGATGTGACCACGGCGAATTTCAGCGCCTTTATCTCCTCTCATGGCCAATCCCTCCGTGAATTGATACTGTGTCACAACCGTCACTTGAGCCTGTCGTTTATCGTAGGCTTGGCGCAGGCGTGCGGGCAGCTTGAAACATTCAAGATGGACATCTCGATGTATGATTGGTCGAGTTATCATGATGTTGAGCCACACTTCGCGCAACTTCTCAGCCCCACCGAGGTCCCGACTTGGCCGTCGACCTTGCAAGAAATCGAACTGATCCAGCTACGCAAGTGGGACGATGCCACGGCAGAAGTGTTCTTTACGTCGCTCATCAATAGCGCGTCCGATCTGCGGAGTCTCCGCCGGCTAGTGATCAGCGCCATTCTGAAGATCGGCTGGCGCGATCGGGCATCGTTCCGCGAGAAGTGGATTTCAAGATTGGAGAAGGTTTTCCTGCGGCGCAGCCCGCCTCCCGATCCGACGCTTCGCACCATCCCGCGCCGCCCGTCACACACGGACCGGACTAGTCCACCCGCCAACGGTGCCCCGGTTGAGGATGGGCTGACGCAGTCGGATGCGCAACATAGCGGCCCCTCGACGCCCTCCAAACGGAAGAGCGCTCGACTTGCCCAGCGAAAATTCTCCGAGGCCGAAGAAAGTCTTGAATGTAGCCCCGTGCGTCCGACCGGGGACCACGAGGATGATGACGTGGCGTCCCTCACCGTGCAGGGCATGTGTGAGGTAGTCATGGTGCGTATCGATAACCAGCGACCCACTGAAACGCAGTTCAACGAACAGGACTTCCTGGATGAGGAGGTGAGCGGCGACGAGGACTGGAATGGCGATGACCTCGACATGTCGGCTGGCGGGCATGCCTGGTAGGTTCGTCACTTTCTACTATTTGACTCGTTACATGGACAATATGGTCAGAGTCCTCTTGCTGCTGGTTCACCCTCGCGTCTTCCACCCTTGGGCTTCTCTTCTACCTTCTCTCCTCGTGGGCAGTTATATCATCTACTTGGGCTGGGTCAAAATCATTCGGGAGTTGGGGTTCTACAACATAAAGGACGGTCTCAACGGAGTGTGGGAACTATCTGGGCTTTATTTTACTTTATTTCAGTTCTATTTTTCTTTTGCCACCTTTGTCGTTGACTTTTTCGTTGCACGGATGTCTGGATGGAATAATGATATGACTGCCCCTCACCTAACACGACGGCATTTCCCCATCTATGCACGTAACTATATCACCTCACTAGAACCTAACTACTTAGGTAATATCCCAAACCTCGACGAGAAACCAATCAAGGCTGGACATAGACAAAATTCCCATTATCGTTGCCAATCCTGTCCGGAAGGCGAAGCCGCGAGGTGAACCACCCGCCGACGTCATCCATCAGCTCGGCGATTAGATAGGGGACATTCTCATTATTCTCATCTAACGCCATCTCATAACGGATGTTCCTAGCTCTTTCAGTGAAATTCATTCCACCCCACATAAATTCGCCTACCATCATATCGCAAATTGTTAAAGAAAGAAAGATTATATAAGACATGATCAGAAGGATAGAACTTACCATTCTCAGCTCCAATGTAGTTATCCAGGTCAATAGCTGAGTCCTGACCCCCTTGATAATCTTCACGGAACATGAGCAGGCCACAGAGGAGATGACCTTTCGCAAGATAAGTCTCAGACGAAGAGAGGTGGTAAGCGCACATTGTGGGTGTTTCCAAGTGTAGGAACGGCTTGATCTTCGCTTTGTCTGTGGATTGTTTCTACGACCGAGAGAAAGGAGGAAATCTGAAGATGGAGGAAAGAAGGGAAGTAGAGAAAGGGGGAAGAGAGGGTCTTTATACCTATAGATGCTTCTCTTCTTATTATATGATGTATCAATTGGGGGAATTGATCGAGTCATTCTATTCTTTCTCTCTAATTCCAAGGTAATTTAGGTATCTACCCCGCCCACTGCCAGGTCATTATTGCATGCATGAGATGCAATCCAGCACCTCGACAAGAAACCAATCAAACAGGTAGAAAACCTCCCATTCTCGCTCCCAACCCGGGGCGTGGGCTCAATCATTGCGAGGCTGAACGTGCACTCGCTGACCAGCATCAGATCGGCAGCCAAGGTGATTGTGGACTTACCACCCACACCATCCTTGAGAGGGGGGGTGACCATGGTTTCCGATATACTTATGAAGGTCAATTCCTAACGCAGTCTGCTCATATGGGCCTCTGAGGATACGATACGAGTGAGGATATTATCATCTAAGAGACTGATTGGACCAGTGACGAGGATGAAGTACGCATTTTGTGCGTTTTCAAGTGGAGATACGTCTGCCTTGGGATTTCATTTTATGAAGGAGAGAGGAAAGGAAGAATGTCAAAAGAGGGGACAGAAGAGAAGTCGAAAAGAAGCGCTTCATACGATCCCTCTTCTTGTTATATGATAGAGGAGGGATAGTTAGACGTGTAATTGGTCAAACACCAACTGCATTGCATTGTTTTCTCGCATGACTGACGTGTTGTGATGACTCGTCATATTTTACCAATCCTGTAGCTATTTGCAGTTTTTCATATTCATCAATATCATCATTGTTTGGACGGTTTTCGTCGATCTTCCCTCAATATACCAATCAAAAAATATACGTATTACAGTATAATACAAGGGCAACTAATCCAACACCAACCTCAACTTAGGTATATAAGTTCTTGAATCCTTACAAAAAGGAGCAAGGAGTATACTCCTAAGTAGAAAAAGAATGACTGATATCCGTCAAAGCAGACCATATGGTTACCATTCCCATCATTATAAACGAGACAGATTTGATGAGTGGAGTGAGAGACGTTCACTCCACCCCATATGTAACGGCCTATGGTCAGGTCAGGTTTTAAATTATTGAAGGAAGATCATGAGACAGAAGATAAGAAGTATTAAACCTTGCCATCATAGCTTCCAATGTACTTATCATGGTCGACGGTTAACTAGCTAAGCTGATTATCCACGCTTGCCGTGGGACCGATGAGGATATGGCCGTCTATGAGTTTGATTTAGTGATCTGGGAGGAAGAAAGCAGACCATCGAGAATTTTCAAAAGTAGATGGAAACCGCTATGTCCTTGTTTTGCCTTTGGCTTGCTTTTATAAATGAGAAGAAAGGAGGAAAAGGACAGACGGGCAGTAGAAAGGAGAAGATTTATATGCCCCTTCTTCTTACTATGTGATATATCAGTGGAGTAAATTGATCAAGTTGTTCTATCCTCTCTCTTCAAGGTAATTATTTATCTGACCCCCCACTGTCAGGTGATTGCATGTACATGCGTTGAAGAAACCAATCAAGGATCGAAGACAAACTCCCCTTCCCGGTTGTCAATCCGCTCCCCAAGGTTAAGGTCCGCGGGCACATATTCACCGCTGGGGGTCTTCAGTTGGGCGCGCAGAACAGGCACCTCGAAATCGCCCTCGATGGCGAAATCGACACCCTCGGCGGTTTCGGAGAAGTTCTCGCCCCCCCATTCGAATCGGCCTATTGTAAGGTCAGACATGGTTAAGGGGAGAAGATCGATGCATGATGGGAAGAAATAAGCATACCATCGGCATTCCCAATGTACTGATCCAGGTCGATACTCGACTCCTGATACTCACCATTTCCGCAATCGAGGCGGGCGACGAGGATATGGTCCTCTTCGATACGGATATCCTCGGCGGTGAGGTGGAAGGCGCCCATTTTGAGTGATTTCGAGGGTGGAAATAGGTTTTTCTTTTGAATTGGTTGTGCTAATGGGAGGAGAAAGAAGGTAGACAGAGGAGGGTCTTTATATGTCTCCTTCTGTCTCTGCCTGTCTCTGCCTGGCGCCCCGTCAATATCACAAGGTGTCAATAGTCCATGGAGTCCACTTTGCCCCAGTCAACCAGCCAACCAATCCCATTTTATCCTGATATTGCGAAGGTACCCGAAACCAAGCTAGCTCCGAGCACCAGCCACGCCCACTAACACACTTGTCCTTCAATTATTAGCCAGTTTTAATAGCCTCGTGGAGCAATTCAGGAGGGCAAAGCGGGGGGGACGGAGAAGTATTGAAAACCGACCCCGTCGCCCCAACGGCGGTGTCGGAATCCCGCGTCCAGGCAGCACAATTAATCGTTTGCCTTATCGGATTGGAAATTGAGTGACACCGGGATTGTCTCGGCGTCAAGGATGATTCCCCCCACTTGGTGGGGTTCGGAGAGACAGTGAGCTTCTTAGCGGACCGTTCAGGGGGATCATAAACGGCGCGTGTTAGAGATGCCGGCTTGTAAGAGGCTCGCAACGGGCGGTCTTAGGCAGATGGCCTGTTAAGAATAAGAATTATATGTGGTGGGGATTTTTGTGTGGTTTTGAGCAATTGTTGCACCATGATCTCATCACCGTTGATTGTGAGATGGCGCTCTGCAGATGAGAATCCAGGAGGGCATAGATTGGCCGCCGGTCAGTCGCCAAGGGGTTGAGGGGAACAAGTGGCGTAGGGCTGACTTGGGCTGCCTGGTGTGTGTGTATTTGCCTTGTGGCTAAGCGTATATACTTTATACATATGCCACTATCTCCAAAGATCGACGCTCGCTACTGAACGGTGCCAACCGGACGACTTCTAGTCTATATGATCAGTGCTAATGTATAAACATAGAAATGTAATAAAATAAAAACGAAGGGTTCCCAATACTAGGCACGAGTAATAAACCTAAGCGACTTACACCCCCAACCCCGCCAAGTGTCCCATTTTCTATAGCTGCATGCAATGGTTGCACAAAAGCGAAGGACCCAGTGGTACTTACTGGGTGCAAAACGACGACTAACCCCACCTGATAATTATCTATTTCAGGCAAACCTGCATGCAGCTGCATATTGCCAATACTTGGCACAGGAATCTGGTAGGCATCCAGGTAAACGTAATGAGAGCCTACCGTATTTATATAAATCGGACATGGACCTCGCAGTGATCAGAGATTACTAACCTGCCCTTTGCCTTCGCCGAATGCCCAGTCAGAAAAGGTTCGCATTGGCAATCGAACAAATTGCGTGGTACATACCTTATTTTAATCCTTACTTTCCATCTCTGCCCTTTTATGCGGTCTGTTCATCTACTCCAAGGGCCAGCTGTTAATGTAAGGCCCATGTGTCAGCAAGTTGGGATTGGAAAGAGGTGGATTAAGAGTTCTACACTCCCCTTTTTCGTACCAGAAGATGGGAATGAGCATATCCTGTCAAGAAGAGTGTCGGTTCTCTTTGTCCGTGACCAGAAGATTCCATTTCAATGTGCGTTGCAGACTAGATCGTCCAGAAGCCGGATTCTTTGCCTTATTGAGACGTTTGAACGTTCGGGAGATAATACCGATGTTAACAGCCGTACTTCAAGCTAATAGCACCAAGCCCCCTAATTACTGGAGATTGCGATCATTGTATGATTCTGTTCTCCCATTGTATGCATCAGTTGGTCTGCTGGAGGACATATTCATTGTAGCACCAATGGAGAATGATCATATTTCACCGTTGAATGACTTTATACCCCGCCAAATTAACCACTCTCGTGTATTATGAGGTAAAGAATGCAGGGGTTATGGCGCGGTTGCTTGCTGGAGCTGTCGACCCTCCACCCATGCTTATTACATGATGACTAGGGGAAATTGAGAGATCGACCAATAGGTCCCCACGCCCATGCTTTTGATGCATGGGTTATTGAAAATCATTTGATCTTCAAGGAAGTTGTCGATATTCCTTCGCTTCATGGTCTCTGAAGCTGCTGTTCTCCTTTTCCTGTTGGACTAGACCGATCGGTAGGATTAGCCATCCACATGGCACAAGAAGTTAAACGAGCGAACAATGAACCTCAAAGTTGGGTACATCCAGCCATCGACCCAATCATTACCAAGATCAGCTGCATAAGTGGGGCGGGACACCGAGGATGATGTGCAACTTCCCTAGTACTGAACGCGCCTAGATGATTTTGGAGATCCCAGGTGTTATCTGACCACCCGGCGCGCAACATAACAACTGAACGAGGGGCCTTGGGTTGGTTATTGGTTGATTATGAGACGAGGTGAACCAGAAGGGAGTGAGCGATGGGAAACGGATGAAGCTGGAAAGATCTAGTCGATCAAATTCATCCCGAACTCCACACCCGCTAGTCGCCTGAGGCCGCCGAGGTCACTGACGGCTCTAAACAGTAGTCGTTCCGATCCAAGGACAACATCCATTCTCTTTGGCTTTTACTCCTACATCATTCCATCATAAGCCGTTCCATTCTCCACCCCAATAGCCATCTTGGGCCTAGTCGGCCCCTCCCTTTTTTGAATCAGCGTTTATTCTCATCACCCGGCGGGAAATCCCCTTACTAAGGATTCGTTGAGTAGCGAAGCGCGACGACCGACAGTGGGGAATTTCAGCGAACGGGAACATCTTCATCCCCTGACTGAATATTGCTTCCCACTACTGATACCTTTTGCGACATATCGTACCCCATTCCGGCCGGTGGTAGCTCTCGCCCACATTGCGGCTGACTTGGTGACCATGGCGGAGTCCGCATCGACCCCTGGGTCCAACCTTCACAACGCACCGCTGGAGGTTGATGACTTTGTATGTAACTCCCCGCCCCGCTTCCAGCACCGTATTGTCTCTTTTCGATACTCGTCTGTGACAATCGACGGACTTCCCAATCAATGTCCTCATCCGACTGACTCCCCGTTGTAGGCGGAAGTAGACGACGACACCACGTCGGATTATGCAGAAGACTTGTAAGACGCCATCTGCACGACAGACGGTGCGCAAACAGGTGTGTTGGCTAATATTTCGGGGGAAAATAGTCCCAGCGACACCACCTCGTTGAATTCCTTGATCACTTCGTACCGTTTCGAAAATGGTCGGCGATACCACTCCTACAAGGATGGTGCCTATTGGTATGCCACTCCCGTTGTCCTGCGCTGAGTTGTCGCTAATCCTTCTCCAGGGGTCCTAATGACGAGCAACAGAATGAGCAGCTAGACATTGCGTATGACTTCCGACAGGCTTTTTCCTGGGCCAGACTGATGGATTTGCTCGAACTAGACACCACATGTTTACTGTGCTTCTCGATAATAAATTGGTCCTGGCGCCTATCGATAAGGATATCCAGGTATGCGCGGCGTGGGGGACATGGACATCCACGTGTCGAACGCACATTGCTAACCGTCTACAGAATGTGATTGACCTGGGCACCGGCACCGGCGTTTGGGCCATGTGAGTCTACTCAAATCTAACGCAGAAGGACCTCTTGACAGCTGATCCTGTACCAGTGATTTTGCGGACGAATACCCCGCCGCTCAAGTTTTGGGGACGGACCTTTCCCCCATCCAGCCCAGCTTTGTACCCCCCAATCTACGATTCGAAATTGACGACGCCTCGGAACCATGGGTGTATCCAGACAATCACTTTGATCTGGTCCACGTGCGCGCCTTGTACGGGGGCATTGCGGATTGGCCTGCCTTTTATCGCGAGGCATTCAGGTAAGCTATCTCCGCTGATTGGTGGTCTACCAGATCTCTCACAGCATCGATTAGACACACTCGTCCTGGGGGGTGGATCGATCAGCTGGAAATGTCGATTCAATTCTCTTCTGATGATGGGACCGTGACGGATGAACACGTCCTGGCGATCTGGTCCAAGACCTTTATTGAAGCCGGCGAAAAGTTCGGGAAGACCTTTCGCATCGCCGATCTCGCCAAAGGATATATCCAAGAGGCTGGATTCGAAAACGTGACCGAGCGGCGGTTCAAACTGCCGGTCGGTCCTTGGAGCCGTGACCCGAAGCTGAAGAAGCTGGGGCGTTGGAACCTGGTGCACTGCGAGCAGGGAATTGAAGGTTGGGCCATGGCGCTGCTGACTCGAGTCATGGGGGTAAGTTTTGACTCCTGTTGTGGAGTACGCCCATTGCCGGACGGACCGTTGTGCTAATCGTTGACCGACTTTAGTGGACCTACATGGAAGTGCAGGTCTTTTTGGCCGAGATGCGCAAAGGCCTGCGGGACCCCCACACCCACGCTTATTTTTCTGTGTAAGTCTTCTTTCCTTTTCTCGGCTTCTCTATGTCGTATGCTATAAGAGATATAAGAGAGGATTCTGTGGCTGATATTGTTCTAGGGTGGGAGTGTATGGCCAAAAGCCGCTCCAGTAGTAGGCTTGGGAACTGCTAGAAATGTTTAGTTCGGGGATGCGTGGAAGTATGCTCGCTTGCGGTGATGATTTCATGTTTCTCATTATTCCTCCACATGGTTTGGACTATGCAGCTTGGCTGAAGCTAAAGGTGCGTTAGGGCCGGGGAGCTCGGAACGAAGTGGCTCGTTTAGCGGCAGTTAGCTCAGTCCCTCCTTCGCTCCATACAAGGCTGGACGAAGCATGTCGGACTGCACCGACGAGCATAAAGCTATGGATGTCTGTACATAAATCAACTTGTGCCTTCTTATATGATGAAGCTGGCCGAATCCATAAATGATTGTACGGCTTTAGACGGGGTTTACAGCCGCAGCGATCGTCCACTGCGACTTGGCCAAGTAACTCCACACCGAGTCTCCATCAACACCCAGCCTCGTGATTGGCTTTGTATTTCGGCAAATCATCGTTGAGATTCGGACAGGTCCTCCACATCCATGTGAAGTGACAGGGATGTGGCGAGCATTGGATTGTTCAGCAAGTACTAACAACAAACCCAGAGATTGGGATGGACATAGGCATTGTCTCCATCAGTTCATTATACGCACGCACCAGTCACAGCCTTTCGAATGAAAATATCTACTGACTCCGTGCTACATGTTGCACCGTACTCTCGGGCTCCACAATTGGCTCCTTGCATATCAACCGCATACGCCATGAAGAAAGATAGCAGTCGAAATAAGACGGCTATTAGTGCTATTCGATTGCAAACGACAAACGTTCTGGTCTCAACCGTTGGCCCCTACCAATGAGAGTGACATGGTATCAATTCGGACAAAACGAATGTCCATAAACAGATGGAAGGCTGCGTTAGGGGGATAAATGCCGATTGGCACCAGCCTTGTTACCCAGTACTATATCGCTCGAGTACGGGGTCTAAGTCCAAGTGGAGGCCAGGCCAATCTCCTCACGACTGGAAATTGTAACCAGTGTAAACCACGGAAATGCAATATCGGCACCGGAAGTCGATCGCCGGGCCGCCAACCCCTCAGAGCCAGCCTGATTGCAGCTCCAGCGGGGTATTGTCTGCCAGTATCGGACAGTGCCAGACGGAATGGATGACTATATAATGGCTTATTGTCAGACATCTTGAACTGGAGAATCTTTCCGACTGTTAGCACCCAGGGTCTGTTATTACCAGCTTCTCGCCATGTTGACAGAGTCAGCACACTTACCTTGGTTGGTATTGTATTTTGTGGTTGGAGCGACCGTGCTGCAGAAGGCGTTTACGGTAGTATATCGACTCTTTTTCCATCCGTTGGCCAAGGTTCCTGGTCCATTTCTCGCCCACGCAACTTACCTTTATTCTTTCTGGTTCAACCTAAATGGCGCGCGGTTCTATCTACAAATCGAAAAGTTGCACCGTCAGTACGGTATGTCTCCACTCAGACCCATGGCAGTCAAAATTCCGGACACTTACGTGGGTCTTCACTCTAGGACCCGTTGTTCGCATTACCCCGGACGAGATCCATCTCAGTGACCCTGCCGCCTGCGACAAGATCTATTATGTCGGTTCCCAGTATGGTAAAAGCGCCTTGTTCTATGGTGCTTTTGGCACGGACAAGGCGACTTTCACGACCCCTAGCCCCGAGGTGCACCGTGTAAAGCGGGCCGCGCTCAGCCCGTTCTTTTCACGCAAGAACGTGTTCGCCCTGGAGGATATTGTGCACCAGAAGGCAGACAAGCTGGTGGCCCGCATGAGACAGGCATTTGCTACCGGTGGTGCCATTGACCTCCACCACGGCTTTCGCGCCATCTCGGTCGACGTTATCACGGACTACGCGTTTGATCGATGCTCGAACTATTTGGACGAGGAGAAGTTCGGAGTGGCTTTCTTCAACATGATACGGGACTTTGGACCGGCGACTTGGTTTTTCCAGCAGTTTCCGGCTGTGCAGCCGTTTGCACTGGCCACGCCGTTCTGGCTAGCGAAGTTGATGAGTGGACCGCTGACCAGGATGATGATGCACCAAGAGGTGAGGTCTATCGTGAGGGTTCTACATATCAGCGGTGGTTGTCGGCTAAGACTATGTTTTGTAGAGTTCGCGCCGTCATATTTTGCAGGTGAAGGATGCGGTCGATAGGGGAGAGAAGCCTCAGCGTACCACTATTTTCCATCAACTTTTGTCCCCGGATGCGGCGGAAGGGTACGTCGTGCCCACTGTCGAGCAACTCAAAGACGAAGCGTTTGTCCTCGTAGCGGCCGCTGCAGACACAACTGGGAATGCCCTGACCATCGCGACGTACAATGTCGTGCGAAATCCCGACATCTATGCGCGATTGACAGCTGAGTTGAAGGCCGCCTTTCCGGATCCCAAGGCGCGGTTGGATTTTGTTGCTCTGGAAAAGCTGCCGTATCTGGTAGGCAATCTTCCTCTTAGGGCTAGAACGAGGCTAACTGGGGATACAGACGGGCGTTATCAAGGAGGGCCTCCGGTAGGGTCCGCTTTCGAAGACGTATATTGAAATTTACTGATATGCCCAGACTATCCTTCGGTGTTCCCGGCCGTCTCCCACGAGTGGTCCCAAACCCCGGCGCAGAATTCAACGGCTATCAAGTTCCCCCAGGGGTGAGCTACCTATACCCACTTTTTTAATTGATTCCTTCGACTAAGGCTAGGAAATGCGGACAATTACAGACGGTAGTCAGCATGAGCTCATGGATGATGCACCACAATGAGGATCTATTCCCGGACGCGGAGAAATTCGACCCGACTCGCTGGACAGATCCTGTGCAGTGCAAGACGCTGGAGCGATACTTGTTTGCATTTGGCAAGGGGTCACGGCAATGTGTCGGAATGCCGTACGTCTTCGCAGTGCCCAAGCTACTATATATACTGACTCGGAATAGACTGGCGTACTGCGAGCTGTATGTGACGCTAGGCCATGTGTTCCGACAATTCGACAGTTTAAAGACGCCCGGCAAGAGCCGCGAGGAGATGATATATGATGACTACTTCTCGGCGTACCATCCTGAGAAGTACAATCAGTTTCTGTTCGAGAATAGTGATCAAAGAACTCCCGCGCAGTAACTGGGTGATGGATGCTGGAGATGATTCTGGATGGGTTGGTTTATGATATTCTGCATCATCTCATAGGAAGTACCCCTTGTATCAAGTCAGTGTATAATCGTTACGATCTGTTTAGCAATACGCACCAGTCAACAAAGTGTGACTCACCGTCACACCCCAAATTGTCCACACCCGTGCTATACAAAACCTCTCGGCGACGGCCCATGAAACAGAGAACAACCCGGCAACGATAATGAGGGCTCGTCGTTAGGCAGCGATCTAAGAAAGAGATGATGAATGTGATTCTTTGTTATTCTTTAATTTTCTGATCCCTCCCTGGTTGTTTTTCTGTTCTCTTCTTTTTCTCCCACACTTTCCCCTCTTTCTTCTCTCACCACGTTTCCCTTGTCTACCTCTATCCTCCTCCTCATAACCTTTTTAAATACACAGCATCCTCAAATAAGACCTCAGGCCTCGTACAGTCTACCGACTATAAACCCATTACTCAAAATGCCTATGGTTTGGAATGATGCAGCTGACGCGAAGGTGAGTTCTATCCTTTTAGCTTAGCCTAAGCTACACCTTACCCAGTCCTCTCTATCAACCCAACACCTCCCCAAGCCTCCCCAACCCACCCCTTTATGGATTATTACGAGAATGCTAACGACACGAAAGCTCTTTATGGCTGTCCTGTCAACTACAAACCCCAAGCTGAACTACCAGCAGCTCGCCAACATCATGGGCCCAGGTATATTCTCCTTTCTCCTCACTAGCACCCCTCCTCTGTCCGTAAGAGATAAACAAGCACTAACATTACGCCTCGATATAGGCTGCACTGGAAATGCTGTTCAGCACCGCATCCAGCGTCTCAAGACCATGGTGGCCAACAACTCTGCCAATGAAGCTGCCCACAACAGCAACAATGACAGCAGCAACAGTAACAACAAGGACAACGACAACAACGTTGCCGAAACCACTGAACCCGCCACCACCTCGGAGCCCCCCAGTCCCGAGCAGGGCAAGAAGAAGCGCGGCCGCGGCCGTCCCGCCAAAAAGGAGACCAATGAGCCTGCGTCCAAGAAAGCCAAGAAAGGCGTCGCGAAGAGGACCAAGGCCAAGACCAGGGCTGCAGCTGATGCTGATTCTGAGGCCGAGGATGCCTAAGCAATGGAAGTACAGTTCTCATTCGTGCTTAGGGCTTGACTGAAATTCTTCCTGCTAGAAAGTGGAGGGTGGGTTGGTAGTTACTATGTTTTGCCGTTCATTGATTCGTTTCTTGAAGTGGCTTTGCCTTTTGCTTTGCTTTTGCTTTTGCTCTGTTTTTGTAAGGGGATTGAAGAGGGAGATTGGATTGGGCTGACTTGGATCGGAGTGGATGGATGGAGGAACTGCGTTGGGTGAGACCTGTACTTGGGTTCCTGGCTTTAGTTCTTGCTTTCCGTTTCCTCTTGTTTCTACTTCCTGTCCGGTTGGTCTCACTGGTTTCTCTATGAGTCTCGGGGGACGGATGGTGGTGGTGGTTGTTATTGTTGTTTTTGACACGGTCATTATGCTCCTCGTTGGGATGTGTTTACGAGCAGGTTGAATCATATCCCTTTAGTTGCAACCACTTGTTATTATTGTAGATGTAAAACGACTGATTGTAAATGAAGTAAACGTTTTTCGAGTCCTTTTCACAGTCCCTTCTCCATGATCCACCAGTTTCATTCTCTTCCTCCCATATTAACCATTAACGAATGCAGTAGAACTGTAAATTCCCAGAAAGCAAAGAACAGGAAACGACAACCCATGAAAAAAGATGGAGAGACCGCCGAAAAACCAAGACCTAAGCAAATCCCATGTCCCGATCGGCGTGGTGCACCCCCATGAAGCCCCGCTGCTCAGGCACATACTCAGATGCCGAGCTCTCAGTGCCCACCTCGTCGTCATCTCCATCCATGACATAGCGCATCGTCCCAGGAGCCGGCACAGTAGCCCTGCGAGACCTTTTCGAGGGACTCACAGCCTCTTCGCTCATGATGTCATCATAATCAACATCATCAATCTGCGTCTCGAGCTTAATAGTGGACCCCACAGGGCGTGTTTCCTCCTGCACATTTCCATTCGCATACGGGACAGCACTAAAGGACGGACCAGGAAAAAGAGACGCATCCTGCTCAACCTTGACAGGGACATTGCTCATATCCGTTCCGTCACTCAGCTCCTTCTTGATAGGCGAGGACATCGCAGCGCCGTTCACAACACGCTTGCGCTTCCCCGAGCTAGGAGTCGCAGTTGCACTCCTGCGCGGCTTGCGGGGCGTGGACGGGTTGGAGGTGGTGCTGCCGCCTTTTCCGATGCTGAAGTGGCCTTCTGAGCCGTCTTTGCTGGACTGTTTGACCATCTGGCGCATGCGCACGAGACGCTCGGTGATGGCGCGTGGGGTGGGACGGGCGTCTCCGGCTGCTGGGGGGGTGGTTAGCTTGTCTGGTTGGGTTTAACGG
Source organism: Aspergillus neotritici (assembly GCA_023619815.1). Lineage (NCBI taxonomy): Eukaryota > Fungi > Ascomycota > Eurotiomycetes > Eurotiales > Aspergillaceae > Aspergillus > Aspergillus neotritici. Next base: position 51,718 of record JALZYL010000043.1, on the reverse strand, counting down.
TGGTTGGGGAAGATACGTACGCCATGCGTCAGCGACTTTTTTGGTATCAACCGAGAGTTCGTGGGTTTCGAGGATTTTGAGGAGGAGCTGGTGAGTGGTTGTTAGGGATTGGATTTGGAATTTTTGGGATGGATGTTACGGGGACTTGCCAGTTGATCGTTTTCGGGGGTCCATTTGACGGGCATTTTGAGGGATTGTTGTATTTTGTACGATAGTGAGTTGGTTGTTGAGATGGAAGTTGGCGTGGTTGGAGTGCTTGTAGAGAGAGGGTTGAGGAATAGATGAGAGAGATGAAGAGAGATGGAGATGGAGATGGAGAGAGAGCGAGGAGAGAGAAGGGATGTAAGAGAGTGCGAATGAGAGGAAGTGAGAGTGATAATTTATAAGATAGAACTAGAAGTGAGAAGGAGCCCGTAGGGAGGTGAGCGTGGAGTGACTTGAGACTTGTATCACTGTCAAGTGAGGCCATATAGGGCTGGTGATATCCCAACTATCCGTGATGCTTCACAACTCCCCCACCTATTTTGTATGCGCTTGTTGTCCATCCCCACAACCCTCTGGATGTCCACACTTTTTCCTATTAAGAATTGACCAGCGGTGTAAGATCCCTGTCAGAGTCTAGGATGTTCCTGCAGGAGGATCGCATCCCACTGGCTGCGGCCTGCAGATCCGCGCCCGCAGCGTACTTGGGGTCAAATCCCCTAGATACATCCATTCTGGGCTCCACTGCGGCGAGGCCGTACAACCACGCCCATTGGAGAAGAGTGGAATTCGGTCTGGCTCTCCGTAAGAGGGGTACAAATGAATGAAGTTTAAGACTGGAGGGGATCCTCACTCTTGAGTAAAGGTGACAGCCGTTGGAATTCCCATCACTACGACCGTGATCTGGTCGCGTCAGGTCGAGGTACTTATAGGCTGAGTTTCCTTCATGGATCAGCTGTGACTGGTTACTTCCTGGACAATTGACTGTCACTGTTCTTTGACTTCTTGACTCGACTTCTGGTGGACTTGTGAGTTCCTCTCCCCACTCTCCACCCGTTCCACCCTGCTCTCCATCTTTACCAACCTCACTCTCCCTTCATACAGGTTGCGTGCATCTTCTTCCCAACCCCCTTTCAAGTCTATCAACGCGATCATCACCGTCAATCTCAACATGGTGAACTGGAAAGCTCCCGAATCCCTCGATCGTCTCGTCGGAGCCCTCATCGCCGCCCACCCAGGCCTCAAAGTACGTCTCTCGACTCCCATCTTGCCGATAGAAAACACAAGCGAAAACAAAAGCAAGCTTACAAGTGATTATAGCTCGACTACCAGGCTATGGCAGTCTACTTCGGACAAGGCGCAACGTACGATGCTATTGAAGGCCGTTTCCGTCGCTTTCGCAAAATGGCTGAAGAGATCAAAGCCGAAGCTGCTGGACGAGGCATTACATCTCTACCCCGCGGGCGCAATTCAGGACCCCGCACCCCCCGGACTCCCGGGGCTGGTGTATCCAAATCGTCTTCCGGGCGGTCCACTGCCAGAGGGAGGAACAAGGGCTTAGCTGCAGTGGTGGACACTCCGACCAAAAAAGGTGGTCGCGTTCAGAACCGAGGCCAGTCCGTAATGAACGCCATCCTCGTGGGAGACAGCGCCTCCGAGGACGAAAGTAACGTCAAGACGGAGCGAGTCGACTTTCTGTCTAGCTTGACTCGCACTGAAAGAGACCCGGAACCTACCGCTCTGCACCCACTCAAAATCGAGACAGGTAATGCCAACGGAGTCATGATGGGAGACTTTGTTTCTTCTGTCTTTGGCGAGGTCAAGCAGGAGTCTCAAACCGTTCATAGACAAGCCATCACCTTGGATATGGACACCACCTCCTCCTCCACTACCGTCAACAGCAACCTTGTCGATCGGTCTACCGCCTCCTCTACTGTCGCTTCCACCCCTGCCGCCGTGTCCGCCAATACGCCTTCCTCCGCCTCGTTCATGGCGCCGGGCTGCGGTATCGGCGACTCGGAAAACTTCAGCGACCTTGACGAGGCCTTCAGCGCGCAGATCTCGACGGGACTATGCTTTACCGGTTACGATATTGATGATCTGTATGGAGGCGTTGCATAGACTGTTTATTATCTATCTTGACGACTGATGTTTGTTGCGTTCTTGAACTCTGGATGTGGAAAGGTCTTGTTTTCGGGGGATTTGGCCGGTGTTTTCCTTTCTTCCTTTTCTTCGTCCAATTTGTTTCCCCCCTCTTTCTTGTGGTCAATAATTCTGAACCGGTACCTGTCAAGACACGATGGTGTGCCGCCCATCTATTGGCAAAAAAAAAGTTCCTGGGGTTTGGTTGGGTTGAACTCATGCGCAGATGCTACAAGGATCCGTGATAGATCACAAAAATTAGTTGCTACGTCTACTACGGTGTTTACATTATTGACGTCACCACGTAGGCCAGATGGACTTTTGTATAGCTCACCTATCATTTTAACCGGTATGACGATCGCCTGGCATCTATTTTGCTATTATGGTGCAAATGCAGCATCCAGCTGGGCGACCAATCTATATATATTCCCTCCTAGATCATACACAGCCAAGCGAAGCATGGTACCGATCTCATTCTTATATACTGTACACAGTTGACCTCAAAATACTGTGTACTCCTCAAGGTAAATGCAATGGATCAACCACAGTGCAATGACCCAGGAAATACAGTAGAGAATGGCATTCTCCCTGCATAAACAGGCATAATCCGAATAAAACCATCTATCCCAATTAGGCAAAGATCCCGCTGTCACATGGATCCGGCCCCGTGATTTGCCAGCCCCACGTGATACGCGCGGACCCGCGTTTTTCGGACCGCGTTCGATGTGGGTCAGGATCATAATCTGAAAAAAAAAAAGATTCAAAAGGAGAATCCTGTCCAGAGTACGGTCAGTCTAGAGAGGGAAATCAGTCAACAACTGGTTGACTCCATCCTAGCGGTTGTGCTCACATTAGCCGGCTGTGTCTCTTGGTCAAATGAAGCAAGACTCGCCATGCTCCCGGGGATATACGACATCAAACCCGGTCCCCATGCACAGAATCCAATCTCGTCCTTGAACGCGTCTACCCTAGCCTAATATCGCATCTGTGACGTCCTTTTACGACCTCCCTGATACTCAATATGAACTTTTCCACGACCCCTCACGATGACATGACCAACAACTACTTCCGAGGCCTCCTCCGGAGTCCCCGGGCATTCCCCCCGTTCGGCTGCTCCTCCGCCTCCAAACGCCCCATCCCCAGCACCCTCGTCTCCTTGTTCCATGAGCGCAAAGTCCCCAAAGAGCTTTCTGATCCAGACCTCACCTCCGACCAAGAGTGCGTCCTGATCGGCCTCCGCAGCAGCTGTCGCATCCACTACGATCTCGATCTGCCCAAAAGCCTCTGGATCGACATCTCCAAAGACCTCTACCGCATCACCGACCTCTTCTACCACTGGACCTTATGTCGTCAACGTCTGCGGCAGAACATTGCCTCCTCAAAGAGACAAAGAACCTCCCCCCAGCCCGGACACGACCCTATCCACCACTACCACCATCATCCCCAAGACGACGTCACCACCGCCATGGCCGAGTTCATGACAGACTGCGACCACCACCTACAAGCACAAACATACCTAATCCAACAACGCCTGGACCCAGAAAGCGACCACTGGGCCACCCCGGCCCAGAAACAACCCACAGATAACCCCTATAACCAGCACGGCCCCCCAACCCCAGACAGCACAGACCGATCCTTCGCAGCCTCTCCCTCCATCCCAGCCGCAACACGCCACTGGCTCCGCCGCCCCCTGGACCTCAAATCCCCCAGCCGACCCCCTAGCCGAAAACGGCCCCGCCAGGACACCAACAACGAGAGCGCCCTCGGGCGGCCCGCGCAGCGCGCGCGCCTCGACTCCCCCGATAGCGATCTCGCAGACGACGAGTCCGACTCTCCGCGCGACGCCCACGACGCCTTTGTGCGCTCGTTTGAACCCGCCTTTGCCCGTTTCCGAGACGATCTCGCCCCGCTGTTCCGCGGGAAACAGCGCCGGACGCAGATGGAGGCGGAGTCGATCATGCGTGAGATGTTCAGGGATGTGGGTATGGCTGTTAGTAGGGCTGTTTTACGATGTCATGAGAATCAGTCTTCTTGATGGATGGATGTGTTGTGTTTTGTATATTGAACTCCCCCCCTTCTCTCTCTTTGTTTTGGTCATCTTTTTCTGGATTTTCCTGTTTATTACTTACCTACGTTTTGCATGATATCTTCCTCTGCGCTCTCCCTTTTTCCCTTTTCACTTGTTTCGTCATGTCTATAATATTTCTTTTGGTTTACTGTACATAGAGAGCTTCGCTTTGATGTGTTGATTACCAGTGCCCAGTACATGGATGTTGTGTAGCTTCGAATATGACTGAATATCAGGATGAGAAACGAGTATAATGCACCCCACTCTTCAATTCCCCATGTAATGAATGGATGAATGGGCGAAATGGCCCTAGAGGACAAGTGAGCTGAAATTGGGCCGAGAATTTATATTGTTTCTGTGAAGTGGTCAACTCTGAGCCGAACGCTGTATGGATCCATCCCGTGGCTATACTACTTCAAACAAGACTATCCAGCACCGGTTAGTAAAGGAGATCCGTTGTTTCGGCATTCTCTACCATGGCCTGCGTCCGGAAAACATCTTATGGAATGCTGTGCTCCAGCGAGCCCTGATCACCGACTTTTATCTGTGCGCCTTAGCTGCACAAGCAACCCGGTGCTCTCAAACGATCACGGTGTGGGCCCAAGGAATATGAATCTAAAAGATTGCGTGTGGTGTGCGGTAAGGCCACTAGAGATGGGACAACGCTGAAAGTCAACCTAAGCGCTATGGTTTCCATACGCAAGGACGAACTGATGACAATTCCTCTGCGTCAGTGGAAACTGCAATGCTTGTTTAAGACCACTGTCCCATAACAGGACTACATCCATTAACCAGGGGGCTTGGGACCTCCGCCATCGATCTTACCCCGTATGAGGGGTGATCTTTATATCTGCTCCCCATGCGTGGGAATTGTCTCCCTATCTGCCTTGCGTTGTTGGAAATGCCCTCTGGTGGCACAGTCGGCAGCCTGGTCATGTCATTTGATCTGTCTTGGCTTTCGGTGGTGCGAGATCTTATACCGGGTCAGCAGCTGAATGGGTGATAGACGCGTACAAGGTTCTCGTGATAGAGACCAGTGGAAATTAGAATCGGGAGACACGCCTTATCCTTACCATGAAGACATCGACTTCACTTTCCCAACAATATTCGGAGGGTTCCGGGGGCCTGTTTCTCTGGCTGGTCTGTTGTTGCTGAAAGAGGTTTACTCTGTTGCCATCGGAAACGCGAGACGAGCCGTGACGGGTGTGGAGATGGGATCCAGAGGCAATCCAATGAATTTTAATTGGACTCTTGTTCAGTACGATATGGTCCCGTCGTTTATAACTACTCGACGTCAGCTTGAGTCCCTTTTAGGGAAGTTGTACTCTGCAGAGAAAGAGGCATGGGGATTAAGAGTTTTAGCTTTCAAAGCCTGTCAGCACCAGCACGGGGTCAAGGCATTCTTCACGTTTCTGGCCTGCCAAGGTAAACCGGCACTCCAAAGTATTATTACTAGTCACTGAGATACATAACAAAGAGCGTATTCAAAATCAAAAATAAATCAAGATAAAACAGCTCAGAAAATTTCGCTCCCGCATTTGCGTGACGGCGGGGGAAAACCAAGATGGAAAAAAACCCGGCCGGAGCAGCACATAATTGTCAAATCAACGCAAATCAATGTAAATCAACGTAAATCACGGAGGCTGTCTTCCAATGCCTCTTGCAGCTGAAGGGCCTCGGCCCGGCGCCTGCTCAGCTTAGATGATTCAGCAGCCAAGTCGACAAGACCTTCATCTGAAATGGTGGCGACGGTCATGGGGCTGAAAACGGCTGGAAGCTTTGCGAGAATATGTCTCTCAATGACTTGGCGGCAGACGTTGTCAACAAAGGTCTTCATAGCAACCTATCGTGTGGTTAACGCAAGTAGTCTCATTGGGGGATGGGAAATCGAACCTTATAGTAGGCATCCAAATCAATTTGGGCTTCGTAGCAAGCCCGCTCCTCCATATCAACGATCACACCGTGGTTTTGCAGGGAGGCCACCAGCCGACTGATCTCATCCGGCGAGTTGCTTACATGAAAACGACCGTTCCAGTCGTTGATGGCATTATGGAGCGAAGTGCCAAGGTCTTGCCTCGAACGGTTGTTGCGCGCCCTCTGCACGTTATCCGTATAGTAATGGTTGTATGTGATCGGACACCCAGCCTCGTCACCTAACAACTTGCCCAGTTCATCGAACGCGCATTCGGCATTCTCGTCCAGTTTGGCGACAATGATACGCAGAATATTCTCCCGGGCACTGGGATCCTTGATCACAAATTCCGAGGCCGCCTGGATGAATCGAGACACCAGATCGGTGATGGTAGTGACATGGTCGCGAGCAATATCGGCCCAACGAGACGACTGCTCATGGAATAGTTCACCGAGCAGCGCATGGTTATAATTCCCAGGAAGTTCTCGGCCACGGGTGCGATCATAGATCTGTGGCGGTCAGTTGGGTGGCATTGGAAGATGGCTATGATCTCACCTCTTTGATCCACGCTGACATTTGTTTCTCAGTTACGAAGATCTGGCCGGTGTCCGGGTCCGTATCTTCCGTGCCCTCGGCGGAAGCAATTTTGCGTTTTTGTCCATGCTGTCTCATATAGTTGGCAAACCGTCCGTTTTCCATGTGGACAGCGGCTCGAAGGCGATGATAGTCTTTTTCGCCGTTGATTTCATGAAAGAACCCGTCTCGCGCGCCGTATATTCCTTCAACTCCAGCCCTCACGAGATTTTGGAAGTCTGTACCAATGCGAGTCAGGTACATCCGTATCTGCGCAGGCGACGTTCTTGGAGAACCGAGATCCATGAGTTCCGTATTGATCTGATTGAGCAGCTGGGCCACATCCTTTCGAACCTTGGGCAATTCGCGCTCGATGTGTCGATCAAGCAGGTCTTGCATGAAGACCCGAAGGTTATCGATGCCGACACGCGAAGGATCGAGTCCAAGCTTGTTCCAAGGCTGATTCGCAAAGAAGTCCGCCTCCATCCTCCGACGCTCAACCATAGTTATGCCCTTCTCCAAATCAATAGGGCGAGGGTTTTTCAGAAGGAAGAATCCGAGTTTCAGCTTCGTCCTGTCAGCATTGTTGGCTAATTTGGCAACCCGTGCCTCGGTGCCGTCATTGACAAGATCTGGTTTGGTGATGATTCCAACCGTCCGGAGGCCATCCTTGTCGAAACGTCGAGCCCGTTGGATGATGCTCTGGGTATCCACGTCGCTGCTTGCGGGGACCACGGCAAGGATAATTGTCCGCGAGTTTTCCAAATAGGAGTTCACGAGATCATTGACAACCTGCAGGTCGTCCTCGTTTTCCGACACCGAAATCAGCCCGGGCAGGTCAACAAGGGTCAGATGCAGGCCAGTATCCCCGACAACCTCCAAACGAAGTACATCGGCGGCAAACGTCGGGGCATCAACCAGATCACTGGCTCCTCGAACGCCCATGAGCCTTGCCGCTTCATCGATAATGCCAGGCAATTGCGCGAGGTCAGCGACCTCACGGTGAAAGGCGCTCAACATAGCCCTCTCATCTTCCGAGCGGGAGATGTGAGGGATAATAGTGGCGGTGTTCCGACGATATTTCGGCTCATGGCGAAGGATAATTTCCGTGGCAAACCGAGTGCAAAGTCCGTCCTGGCGAGGAAATGGTATACCACTGATCCCCTCTAGGACAGAGCTTTTGCCTGCTGACTGGTCACCACAGACGACCAGCTGCGGAAGCGCAATATGGTCGCCAACCCCATTGGCACGGATGCGGTCGACTTGATTAAGTCTTTCAGAAGTCCTGGATGACACGAGGCCGAGTCCGCTTCGGACTTGACCACTGTCCAGCTGGATCCAATCCTTTTCTGGTGGAGTATCCATAGCGATGGGTACCCTTGGTTGTCCGTCGAGGAGGTCCTATGGAGAAAAAGACTGGAAAGAATATAAAAAGGGACCCGGCTCTTTATAGACTCGCTGAACGGTAGTCACGTCCGAAACCGACTTAGCCTTTAAGTCATCCAGGACTTCTGAAAGACTCCAATCAAGCCGACCGCATCCGTGCCAATGGGGTTGGCGACGGGAAAGACGAATGCGAATGAGCGACGCTTTCGCAAGAATGAAGGAGACTCCTATTTAATCATCAAGAAAAGATTGGGTACGAATCCGGCTTGCCCATGTTTACGGCATGGCCCCGAAATCGGAAACACGTCGAATATTTTACGCAAGGAGTGAGTCAGGCGACGATTCACCGCAATGTTCCCTTGCTACAGCATCCTTCCCCGAGCCGCTTGAGGTAGACTAAACTATGCACTCCCTTTCTGGACCCGCCACCTTCAAGCACGCCTAATTCATTTGTCGAGTAAGGGAATCTATGCAAGGGAGAGCTGATGCGTCCCGTCCCAGAGATAGAGCGCCCCTTGTTCCGTGCTAAGTACTGAGTATCCCACTAACCCGGCCGGAATTTTGAGAATGGGTGGTTGATCCGATTGCTCAATTAGCTTCAGTTGGGATCATGATCTGATTCCACTACCGTGGGCTGCTAGAAGACTTCACTCTCCGCCGGCATATCTAGCAGCCATATCGTGCCATGTAACCTCTCTCAGCGTTGGGTATTACGAGGCCTGCACCAGCAAGCAGATTATCACCAGCGGGTAATAAACACCTATGAGCGGCTCTCGTGATAGAGATCATTAGACATTAGAATCAAAAATCTTAACCTGCCCATTGCGCTCGAGTCGTATCATTAGGAAGACATCGATGTCACATTCTCGACAATACTTAAAGAACTCCAGAGGAGACTATTCCTTCGGCGAGCCTGTTTCTGGCGAATTGACTTGATGTTATTACAGTAGGGTGCGCGGGGGATCTTCTGTTCCTCGGCCGTTACATATAGATCTAGATTCTTTCACTAGAGTCTCCGGACCCAAGAAGATAGCTAGGATAGAAATAACCCAGGGGAATATCAGTACAGATCTATAATTTCTTAGTCGCGATGTGCCGGGCTACGTATGAACTGATGTTATAAGATACAACAAAGTGCGATGAGTGTGACACATGTTAAGAGATAGTAATACTCATCTACAATTTCGACAGACTTATCCTTCAAGCACACGTGTCTGTATTCAGTCTCGTGGATGGTCTTGCATGCAAAGTTTTCTCGTGCATTAATAGTCTGGTACAGTCTCGCAGGAATATATTCTATGTTGCAAAGAATACCACTCGGCCACAAAAGATATCTTGACACTTTTCAGCTTTAATGACATTAACTAATACTCTCTGATACAAGGTCACGACAACTCTAAATATAACCTCTACAAATTCTTTCCAAACATAGATCATGAATCCATCATAATTACTTCACGCCTTCAGGAACTCACTAAATTAGGAAAGTCATTTCCAGCCCAGAAGCTTTCACGTGAAGATAGTACCTGGCTATTATTACAAAGTATATCCATGCATCAAACTGGAACAAACATCAAGAAAATAGTTAGAGCTCTACCAGATTTCCTGATCTGACTTGCAGTCTTAATCAGATCCCATATGCTACTACCAACGAGAGAATATGATATAAACAGAGATAGTCACCTATTAAGAGATCCAGAAATATGATCTAACAGCCGCGAAACTCTTGCTCTTACTCCCCTTCTCAATAATCAGGGTATCTGATATGAACTATTTCAAAGTGATTTAAACTGTTCCAGACTCCCACCATGGTTTAAGATAGCAGTATCACATAAATTAGTATTCAAGACCAAGGCCAAAGCCATAGTTAGATTATCACTGGTTGAAACCAAATAGTAAGATGGAAGTTACACTGTGCATCCTGTGATCCAGGATTAATGTCATCATGTTACAGATTTCCATCGCGCAACGTACTGTCCGTTGTACATCCGAATGGTAACTGAGAAGAACGAAAACAGATTCAGTGGTAAAGACTGATTCATTAGTCCATAACTTTCTCCATATCATGGGCAATTCCCCACTAGGAAATTAAGCAGTGGAAGAGCTTCTGCATGGAGTTTATTTCGTAGAGTAGGTTCCGCGCAATGAGAAATCGATTTTGTGTATTAATTTTTTTTCTTTCTTTTTCTTTTTGTTATATTCTTTTTGGATATTATTGGTCGCTACTTACTTCTAGGATGATGTCACTAACTTTTGGTTGATGTGTTCCTCCGTGCTTTCTTTCTATCTTTCTCTTTCTCTTTTAGCTCGTTTGTCATGTCTATAATACTTGTTTTGGTTTACTGTATATAGAGAGCATTGCTATATATGTTTTCGTCGCCAACATCCAGTTGATTTGATGTTGTGGAGTTTCGAATACGACTGAATATCAGGACTAGAAGAGGTTATTATCTGGGACCCTTGGATTCTCCACGTAGAGTGTATACGTAGGCCAAGTGACCTCACAGGACAGGTGAGCTGAACTTGAGTCGGTATTTATATTGTATTACTGGAGTGATCAACCTCGAGCTGAGCGCCCCATAGGTCAAATGGTGGGAATGGCCAGTATACTGGGTGCTTGCTTCCTACACATCGGCCTTTTCCTCTGACTGCTGAACGGTGACCCCCGTATCAGACTTGGCGCCCACATCGCCAACGTGCTTGTTTTTTTCCCGCGCCTCCTCAATCCGGTCGTCCAGTCTCGAGTGGCCCGGTTTGGTGTGCCATGGCTTAGGGCCGGAATCGCTGAACAGCTCTTCCACCTCTTCGATGGTCTTGCCGCATGTCTCCGGGTATCTATGCCATGTCATTAGTATGCCCTGACATAATGATATTGGGAGGGTCGATTAGATAAATATAGATGATTCAAGACGTACGTAAAGAACACTTGCACGGCGGCCCCAACACACATAACACCGAAAGTGATGAACATCTTCCATCGGATATTAGCGAAGCCGGGCGGCACGAAGAGACCGAGCGCAAAGTTGAAGAGCCAGTTTCCGACTGCAGCGATGGACTAGAAACTCGCGAGTCAGTTTTTAGGGCTCGTACTACCCGAAGACCATGGGGAAAACACACCATTCCAGAAGCACGGGTCTCCAGGGACCATACTTCTGCCGCGTACACCCACGCGACGGGGGCCAGTGTCAACGCATAGACAATGATCAGAAGGTAGGAGAACGCAATGACCGTGTGGGCCTTGGGGCCCTCCACGCGAACTTGGACATTCAAGTTGCCACCAATGCCCTCGGGGACGATCTCTCCGGACGACAGGACCCCGCCTACAACGAAATGGCACACGGCCATGCCCATGGCGCCGTACATTAACAAATTCCGGCGGCTCGTCTTATCAATGTAGAAGAAAATGACGGACGTGAAAATGATAAAGAGAGCATATTGGATGCCGGACGAAATGAGAAGTATGTTTCCTGTGAGGCTGGTTTGGTTGTCAGTTTTCGATCTCTCTCAGGATCGGACGAAAGCAAAGCGGGATGGGACGAAAGCAAGAATAGACTGCAAACAGTCGGAAACCCTACATAACGCATGGATTTAGCTTCATATTCTTACCTCGCCATTTGAAAGATGTAGACTACATAATAGGTCATAACGTTCGCACCCGATAGTTGTTGCCATGCCTGGACTGTGAAGCCAGCCATTGTTCGTCGCCACATGCCGTTGTATACAAATTTGCGCCATCCGGGCAAAGCCGAGCGCTCGGCGGCGAGGACGGTGGTAATTTCTTCCCATTCGGCGACGACGAGAGGGTCGTTGACGTCCCCATTTGCCTGGATGCGCGCTAGGGTAAGGATGGCTTCCTCTGCGCGGTCGACTTTGGCCAACCAACGCGGGGACCGGGGCAGGAAGGGCAAGCCAATGATCATGATAACACAGGGGACAAACTGGAGACCCCAGGCGAGACGGAACGACGACGGTCCGGGAATGAATGAACAGCCGTATCCAACGAAGAACATGATCAGAATGCCCCACTCGATGGCCAGTTGCTGGATGACGATGAGAGAGCCACGCTTTTCCTTCTTGCTGATTTCGGCGAGGTAGACAGGGACTTGGGACGAGGTGATACCGACGCAAACACCATTGAGGACACGGCCGGCCATCAGGGTCCCGAAACCGGAGACACCAGCTTGGATGGCAGTTCCAACAAGCCACCAAATGGAGGCAAACATGATTGAGTCTCTGCGACCGATCTTATCCGAAACGGGACCAGCCATCAGCGAGCCGACAACTGAACCCGCCGCAAGAGCGGAGTTGATGGCTCCCTGACGGGCTCCATGAGGGTTGTCGAAGTACTCGATGTATTGGTTCGTTCCAATGATGGCTGACATTGACGAGATATCGAAACCAAATAACATGCCACCTACCGTCGCAATTAATGCGACGAAGTAGACATTGTATATCTTAGGAAATGTGGGGAGCTTCATCGTGAACAGAACAATCGCACCCCCTGTGCTATGAAGCAAACAAATGTGCCCCGAGGCTGGGGGAGGGGTAGGGGTTTTATAAAGTGGAGATGGAATGAGAATATACCGGGGTGAGCTTTATACCCAACAGAGCGTAAAGGATATTGGAGCACCCCCAGTGGGAAGCGCACTGGCGTGTCCACTCAAGCCGTTAGCCTTGCATCGGTTTGCCTGCTATTGGCCGCGGGGACTTAGAATGAGCTTTGATGGAGCGATAGGGTGATATTGCTAGACCAAAGGGCTCTCAACTGGATCAGAGCACGGTTCTTCGAAGTCTGGAAAACTGCCGTGATTCCCACCGGACTTTCTCCATCTTTGGATAAATCAAAAGTCCTAGCACCTTATTGCTAACCATGGCGTCGGTTCTGATAGGAGTGTGGGAGTTGAAGGGTAGTATCGTGGACTTAGGCGACCCCAGACCTGGCTCTAGCACGTGGGCTTGATTGGTATGATGGACAAGATGGCGCGGAGTGGCGCTTGTTCCCGGCCTCGTATAGGCTGAGGGGAAGTTAGCTCCCTTAGGGACAGAGCGAAGCTTGCCTGATGACTTCAGGCTATAGCGCTATGCCTTCGCGTTTGGATCTGCTATTGGTGGAAATTAACAATGAATTCAGAGTTGCTGGCACCATTGGGCTGATTGTGGCCGCAGAGACTGCTAGGGTTCAATCCTCGATTCAGCGCGTTGTAGATTGTGGACCACCCGTTGCGCGGTCTGTTCTCTCGGGACCCTGGAGAGACGGGGAAATTTCACGCAAGTCAGCGGTTATACAGATGATGATTATAGTTGGTGAGATTCTACTTACCTCGAGGGTGGATGCGATGAAGTTGGCAAGATCGATGTCTTAGACTGGGCTGGAGACTTGGCCATGTGGCTCTCTTGGGATGCGAGAGGACCCATCAGCAAGGTACAGCATTTTCCTAGGCTAGAAAACGATGTGTCTGGGTCTTGGAATGTGGGGAATGTCAATCGCATTCCAGAGGCGTGGTTGGGTCAGGGATGAGTTTTAGGTTGAGGAAGGGGAAAAGGGAGGGGACGCGGACGGAAGATGGATAGCAATGCGTGAGGCGTGACCGGGGGTCTCGTACCATTGTCTAAGTATAAAACCCACATCGAATCACCCCGTGTATAATAATGCAATAATATCTATAGAGGCACCATAGGAACGACAGCGTGACTCTACGTAATAATTCAAACCATCGCACAACGTACCCTCGATTATACATCCAAATGGTCATTGACAAGAACTAAAACGGACTCAGTGGCAAAGACTAATCCATTGGTCCACAACTTCCTCCATATCATGGGCGATTCCCCACTGGGAAATCAAGCAGCGGAAGAGCTTCTGCATGGAGTTCATTTCGTAGAGTAGGTTCCGCGCAGCCCCGACGCCAGGTGAGCTGTCAGTTTGACCTTCCTCCACGAACCGTTTAGTTTCGGTGCGCGTCAGTGTTTGGACGTTATGAGACCCGGGACTCAAGTCAGCGCCAGACAAAATAGCGTCCTGCCACGCAATGGTCCGTGGGAGATGCACCGTGGTGACCCCTGCGAGGGAGAAGACCACATAAATGGTTGCCGCAGCGAAAAGTGAACTGGGCATGTGGATAACATGCGCTCGGCCCCGAGGGAGCTGCTCGACTATATCCTGAATCGCAATTGCATGGAGGAGCGATCGACGAGCGTCTTCGGTGTTGACCCACTTGGCGATGTCAAACCCTGGCTTGGTTGTTCGAGAGCCCGCAGAGACATGCTGGGGGATATTATATCGAGTGCAGACATGCTTGCAAAGTATGGTGGAGTTTACCATTGTATCAAGGCATATGGTGTGCCATCGCAAAAGCACCTCTAGCCTTTCAGGATTAGACAAGCAAATGCTCACGGAGATAGTCTCATGCACCTGGGCCAGCGCCTTCCGTACGTTGGAGCGATCCGGCACCCCAACTGCGGCATAGTCATTCTCGTCCAGGTCTGATACCAGAGACTGCAGACCTTCCAGGACTACACGGAGGCCCAATGCGGAGAACTGATAGTCCAATGACCGGAGACTGCCATCTTGCGGGAACAATGAGCGAAAGACTAGTCGGAACGAAGGCTGTTCCGCCTTCTGGCCGCGCATGTGCACTAACCATTCGTCTGGATTACTCGCATCAAATGCTGCCTCGGAGCTAGGAAAAATGAGGGGATTGGCCAGATGCCGCGTGGATGCGCCGTCGCCAGACATCTGGGCTACAAGACCATCCAGGACATGATAGGCAAGCAAGGCACGCTGTTGGATCTCTCTTGCGGCCCAGGCACGCCATTGATGGTCTTTTTCGACACTGGGCGTGTCCAGACAGGGAACATCGTCTGTGGAAAAGGGTGCACTATCTAACATGCCACAGTGTCTTGCCCAGGAGAAGCCCATCGGTCGAAAGACCTGGCTTGTAGTGCGGATGGTCCTATTCTATAGTGTGGTTTAGAGCGACATTGCAGATAATCATGGTGTGTGGGCATATTACCTTGGACAATGCACCATAGATCTGGCCCAGAAGGGCAGTGATGAGAAGTTGGACGCCTCTGCATGCATCATAAGGGCCGCGGTGTGTAATCAACGACTGCCACTGTGAGGCTTCAGCGAGTATGTTCTGGCAAAGGAATTAGGGCATACCATACCGATGTTGCAACGGCTGTGTGTGCTAGATGCCACAGAGCTTCTCCCTGGAATTTGGTTCAGTAAATAAAACACAGTATTCGGCTAGACCGACCCACCTTTGTAACAGAACCCTTTGGCCCCAAGTACAGAGACCCCAGAGCCATGGCATTAAGGAGGAGGGGGTGGGTGCAATCCCGGAAGACAAAGGTTGCTCGATGGAGAATGGGAAAAGTGGGGATAAAACGAACAAAGAACATATGCAGGCACTCATCTAGGAAGACAGACGTGATTGATGTAGCTTTTACCGCTGCCGTCACACTCGAAGACTGCTAAACGTTAGTATAGGAGATTGAGTACGGAAGATCCCAATCTAACTGACCGAGCTGTTTACCATCTCCGATACATCTCGAACAGCCTCGTGGCTGCCCCCAGACGGAATGTTGCCGATAGAAGAACATCGATTATCGAACGAGTTGGGCGATCCAAGATTGATCGAGATAATATCCTGCGTCAATGGTGGGAAGGGAAGCGTTCCCAGGGGCATTTGCCATTGGTCGGTTGTATCAGACGATATGATACTCTGGAACAGATCCTCCGAGTCTGGCCATATTAGGGCCATGTCTAGATCCGGAGCTGTTGGCTCTGTTCCTGCGCTCCCATCTGACAGCGGCTCTCCCCACGACTGCGTCGGCCCATTGACTGACGCTGGGGACTCGAGAGGGGCCTTCGTGGTCTCCCAACCAGACAGTGTCTCTGCGTCGGTGGGCAGAGAGTCAGGGGCCATCGCTCCTGGCCCGCCTTGGAAGTTGGCACACGACTGTGCAATTTCTCGTGTCTTGCTAGGGCATCTTGACGAGCAAATGGTCGGCTGCATTTCTTGCAGACGAATGGTTTCGACCCAGTGTCTTCACAAGCATAACATTACTCGTCAGCGATCCTGCCCCAGTTTCTGGCTTAGGTAAACGGCAGACGACGATCAGACTTGCTGTTGCAGGGACAGTATCCATCACGGCAATACTTACGGCAACGCTCATGTCTCTAATTGCCGCGGTTAGCCATTTCCCCACAATAGGGAGGGGGTAGGAGATGAAGCAGAAACTAGGTACCCTCAAATGCTCAGCCTTGGAGAAGGCTTTCTGGCACACTCGACACACCAAACTTTTCATACCTCAGTTCTCCTGGGTACCGGCATGAGAGGGGGCGATAGTGGTCCTCCGGGCCTTTTCGGTTGCGTGTGTGATCCTGTGAGAGGAAAAAGTTGCCTCAAGTATAAAACGTGGACAAGGACAACTTGGAAATATACAGTGATGCTCTAAGGCTGTCAGTAACGAAAGCAGAAAAGAGACATGGGATTTCCTCGACACTTGCCTCAATCGCAATACTATCCCACAGTAGATAGATGGTAGTGGGCAAGTGGGGAACTCCTATTACTCTGGGGAGAGAGAAGAGGAGGATTAGCAACGCCTGGTGTGGGGTGTGGAGAGTTCATCGAATACATCGCCATACCAGATATACCCACTTCAACCGAGCGTTATTACCTTGATGATACAGTATATTACAATCTGGTCACGTCGGATCACGAGTCCCATCCAGATTATCCTTCATCCTCTCCTCTCGTCTTCTTTCCTCCTTTTTTCCTTCTACCTTCAGCCTTTCGGTCTCCTGCGCTCTCCTTTCTTCATTTGCCCCATCGGTTGAGTACAATGTTATCCCCATCCGGTTCGGGATGTATTTCGGAACCAGCCTTCGGGACATAACTCCTCGAGAAAAACTCTATTATTCAGAACAGAAGTTAGCTGAATTGCCAAGAGACTAGCAGAGACTTTGGCCATTGGCATTCGCAGTTGATATCCCCGAATCCACATTCCCCAGAGCTCCCTCGGAATGCAGGTGCCAACTGGGGTTAAGATTCGGTTTCTTTTCCGTCTTCGAATCCTCCTCTATGGAGCCGAAGGAGGATAATTGATGGCTGACTGAGTCTGGATTTCGGACCTGACTATCCCGCTTGGGGACGGACCCAGACCGATTATTCCTGGTTCATCCAATGGACTTGTGACTCCAACGGGCCCCCATGCCGGAAGAGTCGGTACGCTAGGGAATATTGTACTGTTACTTGACAGATGCCGTGGAGACTGTCCCGCAGTCCACGCCAGATGGTTCAAATTCTGGTGCGGGTCTGAACATACCCCGGCCGGCCAGCGCAAAATGACTCCCAGCTGATAGGCCTGTCCAGTCAAGCCGGTCTTCAACAGGATCCTGCCTGGCTATCAGTGAGGTTTCTAGGTGGTCATAAGAAGAGCATTGGGCTTGCCATCCTTGCTTCCCTCTAAGGACAAATCTTTTTACTTCTGCTCCATCCAGTCTTCCCTCTTTGCTAAAATTATAGAGCTGATGGGAGAACGGTTGCAGGCAACTTTGAATTGATCTGGATATCACATCTCCCCCATCCCCAGATTTCCCTCTTCATGATCTTCTTCACTTTTCGTTTCTCCCCAATCTCGATCGCTTCATTTTAACACCGCGCGGTCTTCCATCCGAGTTGACCGCGTTCAAGAAAGATGCCAAGTTCTCAGGATTTTAGCGCACATCCTGCCGACCAGGTCGAAAAACTCCCTAGTTCTGGCAAGGTTGATGGGGATTTGGTAGAAAACATGGAGAAAGCATTCCCTTCCACGCCCGCAAGCATGGTGTCCTCGCCCGTTTCCCAGGCCCACCAGGACTATCTGATGGAGCGTCATGGCACATTAGAGCTGGATCCCCTTCCTAGCATGGATCCCGCGGACCCCTACAATTGGCCTGGGTGGAAGGTTTGTGCGCTGGTGATAGTTCATCCCCTACGAACCGATGGCTGAGACCTGCTAGAAACTCATCAATTTAATTTTGGTGGCATTCCACGCCCTCATGGGAACATTTGCGGCAGCCGGTATAATACCAGCGTATAAGATGTATATGGCCTCCCCGAAACTTCTAGCAATATACGCTGACTAGCCGAGGAAACAGCATCTCTGAGGAGTATGGAATTACGATTCAAAAAGCCAGCTACCTTACATCTCTCCAGATTGCCATCCTCGGAGGAGCCCCACTGTTCTGGAAACCCTTGTCGAACCGATATGGACGCCGCCCAATTTTTCTTATTTCCTTGATTTGCAGTATGGTTTGCAATATCGGATGTGCCAAATGCACCGACTATGCGTCAACGGCCGCCTGCAGAGCCCTCCAGGCATTTTTCATTTCCCCTGCTTCGGCCATCGGCAGTGCTGTGGTAACCGAGACGTACTTTAAGAAAGAACGCGCCCGGTATATGGGCGTGTGGACACTGTTGGTAACACTAGGCATTCCCAGCGGCCCGTTCATCTTCGGTTTCGTTACGGAACGAGCGGGCTACGTGTGGATATACTGGGTCCTGGCCATGGTGAGTTACCCTTTATTACAATGTCCATAGTTTCGCAGACGTCTTTACTAATAGCAACCACACTTCAGATCAACGGCGGTCAGTTCATCCTGTATCTCTTCTTCGGGCCGGAGACACTGTATGTTGACGACACCCAAAACATCAACGAGCCCAGCTGGAAGCGAGAGTACCTGTATCTCCGGAGGATCGATCCCACCCCGTTCTCGTGGTACGAGTTCGTGAAGCCCCTGTCCCTGGTGACACATCCCTGCGTTATTGTACCGGCCGCCGCGTACGCCATGGTCTTTTGCCTCAGCAACGTGCTGGCGACAGTTGAAGTGCCTGAACTGCTGCAGCACAAATTTCAATTAGACTCGGAGCAGCTAGGCCTGCAGTTCCTGGGGCCGATCATCGGCTCATTGCTTGGAGAGCAGGTCGGCGGCACTATGTCCGACCTGTGGATGAATATGAACGCGAAGAGGACCCAGCGCAAACCTGAGCCTGAATTCCGGCTATGGCTCAGTTACCTTGGCTATACGCTGTCTATTGTTGGTTTGATTGTCTTCCTCGTCTGTACTGAGAAGGCTCAACCAGGCCATTGGGTTGTTTCGCCCATCGTCGGCATTGCACTCGGTTCCGCGGGCAACCAGATCATCACTACTGTCCTCATTACCTACGCGGTTGACTGCTATCCGACCGAGTCCGCCAGCGTGGGTGTGTTCATCACCTTTGTCCGACAAATTTGGGGCTTCCTCGGTCCATTCTGGTAAGTTTGCGACGAAAGAACAATGTAGTTATCGCTCGGATCTTGCTAACGGAGACCCTTAGGTTTCCGCCCATGTTCGAAACAGTAGGTGTGGCCGCAAGTTCTGGTGTCGGTGTTGCATTGATGGTCGGTGTCAGCGTAATTCCTACATTCTTCCTGCAGTGGCTGGGTCGGTCCTGGCGCTCATCTGGGGATAAATAAACGCAGGGCGTGTGCAGTTTTAATCTGTTGTTTTGCACAGCGTGGTGAGAGACGACTAAGCGATCTAAATGAGACAAATTGTACGAATATACCTCTAGCAAAGAGGACGAGCGACACAGATCGGGGCTGCATACCTAGGCAATCCCGCTCTATGTTTAATTCAATAACCCACCCTCATTGTAATTTGGAAATTTCAAGTCGTAGCCACTAGCAAGTCGTAACCACTAGCCAAAAAAGGTGGTAGTAGGTATTCCGGGCCCTAGCTAGTCATGGTTCATAGACACGGCATGCCACGCCGGCAGCCAAGTGATAAGCCGACAACCAAGGCCGACGGAAAAGGACAAAGCCGGCCAACTGGTGGCCACGGGCCCACGGCGGAACACGAGATTCGGTTCCTGGCCCGTATCTACCGAGTTAGTACTTAACTGCCAAGTATCATTACATACCCCACGGGGATAAAGTCATACCCACTCTGCAGGTCAGCAAGTCATAACCCAATGCATCCACCTGCACCATCACATGTCACATCAGCGCGGTCATGTGACCACCACCGGTCATATGACCCCAATATTTATCACGTGATACCCACCTACTGCTTCCACATTCCTTAAATGATGCTAAATTTTGATCAGAAAAAAAATTTAAAAAACAAGTCAGTAGTGCATAGTTTGCCGGTGATTACCAACACATAAATCACAGAAAAATGTGGCCTTATTTCGCTGACATAAATCTTCATCACGTGACATATAATGTGATAGCATATAGTCATGTGATGGTCACGTGGTGGCCCGTGCGTCTGCAAGGGGCGAATAGTGGCTGCAAATGAATGTGCGAAGGATTTCTAAGTCTTTATGGCCAAGGTAACCAAGGGATCTAGTGGGGGAACTGGGGGTCCATGTGTGGAGTGGGGAATATGGAGCTTGGGTTGGCTCAAGTTTACTGTGTTACAGCCTTTGAGCTGGGGAGTGGCAGGGATGTTTATGCTTGATATTCGTGCAGGGATGTTAAAAGTGCAAGGGAGGTTTGGGTGATGAGAAGTGTACATGTTGGGATAATGGGGTAGTTATTTTTAGACATGCACGTAACTAACTTTCGTCTGATTGGTTGGAGAGAAACACCAAAGTTAAATAGGCCCGGCCGTTGGTCAAGTATTCAAGGCAGTGATTCCGAAATGGTCGCACAGAAAAGAAAGGAAGGTATCAGAGGATCTCAAAAGAAGGATATCCTCGGTGGAACTGGATCAATGGGATGGGGGAAATGCACAAATGATTGCCATAACTCCAAGAAACATTCAAGATGCCGGGACCCCGGACTCGGCGCATGGAAAGAGCTTCCTAGTCAATAGGAATGGATTTCCGTCGCTGGGCCTCTTGTTGGACGCGCAGTCTCCTTCTTTCTCTCTCCTCTTTGTCCTTTGGCTTGTCCTTGGACCGGTCCTTGGACTTGTCCTTGGCAGTAGTATCTTTAGAGGCTGATCTCACAATGTCCTGCCGGTTCTCAACTCCGAGCTCTGGAGGATTCTGTCTGAGCTTTTTCTTGGCTTTCTTATTGAGCCTTTTTCTAGACGTACTTCTTCCTTCGTCCGACGTGCCGTTGATGGACATTGCCGGAGACTGAGAATTTGGAGTGCCAACTTGGACAGAGGAGCTTTCGCTTTCAGAGTCGACAGACGAGCGACGCGGCCTTTTTCTGGACTTTGCCAAGATAGCTTGCGCCGGGTTGAATTCTGTAGGATCAAGCATAGGACTGTCTATAAGCTCGGACTCTGCAGGACTTTCTTCTTTAGGGACAATTGATCCTTCTGCAGCAGACGGTTCTGGTAACCCCCCGGCCTTGCTAGGTCCAGGTGAGGCTCTTGCGGAACTCCGGCCGTTGATTGAAACGACCTGCTCGGAGAGAAGCTGGTGATCGGCCGACATGGACACCTCCAAACTGTGAACAGCCCCTTCAAGGCCCTCTGTTTTCCCAGTAAGGGTTTCTGTAGTTGTGTCAAGGCGTTTGATAGAATCCTGAAGATCTCGTGTAGTCGTTTCAAGGTACTGTGTGGTCTTTTGTAGCTCTTTGCCTGTGTCCTGGAGAGTGATGAAGGTATGTCCCAGTTTTTCTGTAGCCTCAAACAATTTTGCTATGTCCCTCGTATGCGTCAGGAGACTTTCATCGTTATTAGTGCTCATGGCCTTTGCATCAGCTATGCTTGACTCGAGCGATTTATAACCACCAGAGAGAGTCGTCAGTTGACCATCAATACTATGGCACTGGGTGGTTATCATTCGAAGGTCACTAGTAAGCTGGTTGATCAAAGTGATTTGATCTTCTTGCTTCTGGTTCAATTGCCCGAATTCCCCGGCGAGACCGTCGAATTTTGTGGTCAGATGATCTCGCTCTGCGCAAATACTTCTATGGAGAGTTTCGTCGGCCACCCTCTTAGAGTTGAGCTGTGTGTCGATTTTTGCTATGTGCTTGTCGACTTTTTGTGTTAAACCCCAGAGGTCTCCCTCGGTCGCGAAGGGGCTGGATAGGAATTTTTCCACCAAGGGCATAACCGACCGTGCAAGGCCCATATGATTGTTGTGTAGTGTATTTAGGTCATTTCGCAAGTTAGGGTCAGGCTGTGCTTGCTGTTGTCTATACTGGTCAATCTGCGACTTCATGAGAGAGACTTCTTGGTCAAGTTGCCTTTTTAGTGCGGCAACATGCTCGGTTAGCTGGCCTGCAGAAGGGTACATCTCTTGCATTGCGCAGACCATACTCTTCACGATCGGCTCTGTTGAAAGGCTATTATATCTAGCCTCGAGGGAAGAGAGTCCGACTTTCACGGTATTGAGTAGAGCTTGCGTTTCGTTGACAGTTGACTCAACTTTCGCAATCTTCTCGGAAGCCACCACCGAACTCTTCTGGCTGATGCTGCTCAGCTCTTCCGATATGCGACCATAAGATCCCTTCAGCTCTGTGATATCCTTGGAGTAATCTGTGAGGTTATTTGATTGTCCCGTCAAGACCTTTTTTAACTCATCAATATCTGCGAAGAACAGATCGTCCTTCATAGCACCGACGTCTCGCAGGTCTTTAATTTCCATTTCGAGACGGCTAACCGCCGCATTTAGTTGCTCCTGGTCTGGACGATTTATCAAAACTTTGAGTTTCGGAAGTAAGATTTTCAGTTCATCGAGCGACTGATCCCCATCACGATGAGCTTCTGTAGAACGAAGAAGACGGTCAACAGCATCGAGCCGTTTCGCAAATTCTTCAATCTTGGCCGCATCGAGGCGCATTTCATGATCCTCCACTTGTTTGATGACTTTCTTAAGAGACCCCGAATTTTGAACATTGGATTTTTGTTCTGACTGGATTATGGCCTCTAACGCCGAATATTTGTTTCGCAGGTCTTCAATATGGGACTTCGGAATAAGAAGCGCCCCTGTAGAATCTTGTTTCGAGAATCTTTGGAATTCGGACGAAAGTTGGTCGATACGTTTTGAAAACGCTGCGACATCCTCTGCTAAACCTGAGGTTGAGTTGATAGTAGGACGTTCGTGCGCGGCGTCCACTTTCTTTTCGAGGCTCGAGAGTTGTTCTTCAAAGGAACGCTTGTATTTTTCGATTGATTCCCGAAGAGCGGCATTTTCTGCTTCAAGTCCAGTCGTTTTGGCTTCAAGCCCCTTAGTCTCGCGCTCGGTGGTAGCAGTTCTGACAGCAGATCTTCCGAGCGTATTACTCATATCTTTCACCGACTTGGAAGTGTTATCAGTTTCCGCCGTCCAGCGGTCCCAGTCTTTCTTCATCAGGCTTTCCAACTGTTTGCATTTTGATTGATGCTCACTCAAAGCTTGATCAATTCGTCCCATGTCCACCTCTTCATTCTTACACTTCTGTCGGAAAAATTCAACGGTGGATGGGAAGTTTTTCGTAGCATTGGCCCTTTTTAAGAGCCCACCCGTCGATTCTTTGCACTGGATTAGCTTGTCCTTTTCGGACTTAGTGTTGGCAGCCGCCGCCGCCGCCTGCACCATGTTGGACAGGTTCTGGATGAACTGATCTCCCATGGCTTCATTCTGGTCGACGGAGGTTGGCGGGACCAGTGATGTCGGTGGTACAGGTGGTGCTGGTAGCCTAGGCAATGTTGGTGTAGACTTTGCAGTGGGAGAATGCTTCGGTGATCCCTGTGGCGGCTCGCGGGGTTTGAAGGATTGAGGGGGTAGATGGGGTTGGGGTCTCCGGCGCGGATCGCGAGAAACTGGACGGTTAGGGTCCATGACAAGCTTTCCGAGGACGAAATCAACTGTTTTATTTCACCTCTATCGGGTCAGCGCGAGTCGAGTCAGATAATCCAGATGTAAACTCGGAGAAAGGCGACGTCAAGATGGGAGAAGATCCATGGTGTGGTGTATCTCACCTCCGTTTCCTTTATGTACAAGATATCACGCGTCTGGACGTGCACAAACCACAGTTTTTAGACGGGCCAGCCTCCACCACCATGATAGAGCAAATATGAGAGAGCGTTAAGCAAACCTGTCAGTCACAACGAGCTCAGGAGTGTTTTGGTTGAAGTTGCGTTTGTTACCTGTCTGAGACCGCCAAAAATAGCGGAGAATCTGCCGGGCGGTGAAGAAGCCGGCTTCTTGGCTCCGCTTTTTGTCCTGCGCCGCAGCTCTTTCCTTCATGCTCCCAGGCCGTTTTGCTGGTGATCCTTTTTACCTGGTAACTGTTCATCGCAAAGTGACTCGCTATAAGCTGTAGGAATGTCTGCGGTAAGTGGCTATCAGTCTGTGATACTTTTCTTTTTTCACTGTCTAACAGCCAGGGTTAGCCA
Source organism: Aspergillus neotritici (assembly GCA_023619815.1). Taxonomy (NCBI): domain Eukaryota; kingdom Fungi; phylum Ascomycota; class Eurotiomycetes; order Eurotiales; family Aspergillaceae; genus Aspergillus; species Aspergillus neotritici. The sequence goes on along the minus strand of JALZYL010000043.1, from coordinate 27,340 downwards.
ATTTCCACTGTCGCGGAGACGAAAGAGCTCCGGGGGTTGGATCTCATTGCCGCCCATTCCCATATCAGAGGCCTCGGTGTCGATGCGGATTCTTTACAACCACGAGCCTCTTCGCAGGGGCTCGTCGGCCAGGAGAAGGCGCGAAAGGCTGCTGCGGTGATCTTGCAAATGGTCAAGGAAGGAAAGATCGCAGGACGCGCCGTGTTGATAGCAGGCCCCCCGAGCACCGGAAAAACCGCTATCGCCATGGGGATGGCCCAGTCCCTCGGATCCGATGTTCCCTTCACTATGCTCGCGTCTTCGGAAATCTTTTCTATGGAGATGTCTAAGACGGAGGCCCTCACCCAGGCCTTCCGGAAATCAATTGGTGTGCGCATCAAGGAGGAGAGTGAAATAATCGAGGGTGAAGTCGTGGAAATCCAGATCGATCGGAGTGTGACGGGTGTAAGTGCCTATTTTTGGTCCCCATGGCCGAAAAGTGCGGGCTGATGCTAATTAATGCAGGGTAACAAACAAGGGAAGCTTACAATCAAAACCACCGATATGGAGACGATCTACGATATGGGAACCAAGATGATCGATTCGATGACCAAGGAACGGGTTATGGCCGGAGATATCATATCCATCGACAAGTCCTCGGGAAAAATCACCAAGTTAGGGCGCTCCTACGCGCGTTCTCGAGACTACGATGCGATGGGGGCCGACACCAAATTTGTGCAATGCCCCGAGGGCGAACTGCAGGTTCGCAAAGAGATCGTCCATACCGTCAGCCTTCACGAGATTGATGTCATCAACTCTCGCTCGCAAGGCTTCTTGGCTCTTTTCTCCGGTGACACGGGCGAAATCCGCAGCGAGGTCCGAGACCAAATCAACACCAAGGTCGCTGAATGGAAGGAAGAGGGTAAGGCAGAGATCATTCCTGGGGTTCTGTTCATTGATGAGGTTCACATGCTTGATATTGAGTGCTTCTCGTACATCAATCGTGCCCTGGAGGCCGAGCTTGCACCGATCGTTATCATGGCCAGTAACCGTGGCAACGCTCGGATCCGGGGGACAACATATACCTCGCCCCATGGACTGCCTCTGGACTTCCTCGATCGAGTGTTGATTGTGAGCACGGAGTTATACTCTGCCGATGATATCCGGCAAATTCTGGCCATTCGGGCGCAGGAGGAGGAAATTGATCTCTCCCCCGATGCGCTCGCCCTTCTCACCAAGATCGGCCAAGAATCGAACCTCCGATATGCAAGCCACATCATCATCACGTCGCATCTTTTGAGCCAGAAGCGGAAGGCAAAGGAAGTCAGCATCGACGATGTTCAGCGCAGCTACCAGCTTTTCTACGATCCCGCTAGAAGCGTGAAATTCGTGAGTGCATACGAGCAACGCTTCATTAATGACGCGGGGGCTGTGAGTTTCACTGCTGGTGCTGCTAATGGTGATGCTATGGAAATTTCTTAAGTGTTGTCTGCCGTAAACGATTCGACGGCTGGTGTTGGGAAGTTGGGATATCCTTTTTAAGCTTGCGCGATATGGAAAAAAGAACAAGGGGGGAAAGAGTGTTGGAGTCTGCATCTGAAGCTCTTCTGTCCGTTCGCCACCTTGTTTGTTGATTCATCAATAATGTACGGTTATACTGGCGCTGTTTCTCGGCTCATATATATGGGCCTTTGAGGGTTGGGTCCGAAGTTAAATCTTTCAAAAGAGCATAGGCCTGAATGATATTTACGAACTTAATCTCCTGAACAATGCATTAGCTAAAGCTGCAACTATAGACCCTAGAGCAGCAGTAAATGATTGACATTATTATACAAAAGTCACAGTGCTTGACCACTCTCCCGCATCTGCTTTTCGGAATTCCACACCTTCCCCAAAGTAACCAGCACCTTTCCACGATTCCATTGTAGGTCCATCATACGGACCGTGAATAACACCACCGTCCCGGGCATCCGACCAGCGAAACTGCCACAGCGTGGCGGCTTGGCCGTCCGCCGTCGACGGCTCCGTGTCTTCTTTGGGCGGATCTACCCACTCTTCGCCCGTCTCTCGGCGGTATTGTCTGGTGAGAAGCTCACGCTCGGTATCGTAGACATCATTATTCCCTCTGTTCATGAGGATATCCGCCGCACCCGTCAGGGCATCAATGGTCTGCTTCCGGGCAGCCTCCGCGGGATCCTCTTCGGTCATCTCCGTATCCTCCGCGCCGTTCTGCTTTGAACGGTTCTTGTTTCGTTTATTCTGCCATTTCGGCTTCTTCGACGCTCCCTTGCCAATCCGTGCAAGCGCATCCAGAATGGTCTCCCCTCGTTGTAGGAGCGGGATGACCGTCTTCAGGGCGTCCGACGTTAACACGCTATCTTCCATGCGGTCTTTCTCCTTCCTCTCCGCCTCCCTCTTCTCAGCCGCTTCTCTGGCGCGTCGCATATCCTTCTTCGACACTCCCTCCAGCCACGAATCGTAGACAGCGTCTGGGTCTACTGCTTTCCGGACGTAGTTACCCGCTTCGTCGAATCGGCCCTCCTCCTGCTCGGTCCGCATGTTGAAGGCGTCCAATAACGGCGCATGCTTCTTCTTCGCCCCCGCACCCAGCTCTTCATCCATATCCTCTCCAATCCTTGCGCGGTCTTCCTCCCCTATCTCACTCTCGCTCTCGCTCTCGTCCTGGTTCGCAGTTGCGCCAGGGTTGCGTAGATCTGCATGCACGGTCCCTCCACTTTTGGAGGACGCGACCTGGCCCTCAATCTCATCGTCTTGTAGAAAGCGCACGTTCTTCTTATTCTTCTCTGTCTGGTCGGCGTTGTCTTCGCCAAAGTCCTCCTCCAGCTCCGCAAACATGTCGTCGTCATCTCCATCTTTCGCCTCGCGAGTGGTCTTGGTGTGGGCGTGTCGCGCATCGAAACCCTCGTTGTCGCTGTCTGATTCGTAGCCGTCAAGGTTGACCGCTTTGCGACGCACTTGCTGCCCGCGCCGGCCGATCTCGTCCGCTTCTAAAAATTGGTCATCGTCTAAGGCGTCGGGCGCGAGTGCGGAGGGGTTGCGCAAGTCGAATCGTGGCTTCTTCTGCGACGGGCCATCGACGTCGTCTTCCAGATGGTGGGTGCGGGCGAAGTCTTCACCTGCCCGCTTGGGGCGTGGCTGAGAGCCTGACATGGGTACCAGAGCAATCAAAGGAAATCAAGAAGGGTGCGATCACAAAGAGGGATCTGCCAGAGTATTACAAACAAGTGTACACCATGAAAGGAACGGGGGGCAGTGTAGAAAACAAACTGCTGGTTGCACTTGGTCTGTCTGGGGTCGGCTCGGAAAATCCAAGCGGAGGCATTTGCGTCACTTGCGGGCGATAAGGCCGACCGCCCGCTCTTCTGCATCATCGCCATCCTCTTTCTTCATCTTCTGCGGCGGCTTGTTTTGGACCAGCTGCACCTGCGCTATTATTCTTCAAATATTGAATTGCTCGGTTCTGTCTCTGTCTTTCTCCAGTCCTCCGGTCTTCTTGTATTTCCATCGCCCATCATGGTCAGCTATCCCCGAGCTCCGGTACCAAGCAGAGTGAACGACGTACTGATACCCAGTTATAGTACCGATCCAGTTACTGGGACGATGACCCCATGGATGGGGTCCTCGGCTCATCCATGCTTCGCCATGGAGCTTCACGTCGATTCGACGAGTACTACCGTTGTTACCCCGTCGCCATGATGCCAGGCCCCGAAAGAGAGAACGTCAACCACGGCGGCAAGGTCCTTATGCCTCCCAGTGCTCTGGACAAATTGACACGGCTACACATCACTTACCCGATGCTTTTCGAATTGAACAATGGTGCAAGAGAGAGGACAAGTCATGCTGGTGTGTTGGAATTTATCGCAGAGGAAGGAAAGATTTATCTGCCTTATTGGGTATGGATTTCACGGCTTTCTTCTCACTTTTCCTGTCGCTTTGGCAAGTGCTGATGTATGGGGGGGTGCTCGCAGCTCATGCAATCCCTCCTTCTCGAACCTGGCGATCTCGTCCAAATCAAATCGACCGACCTTCCTCCCGGACAGTTCATCAAACTGCAGCCCCAATCGACCGCCTTCCTCGACATCAGCGACCCCAAGGCCGTGTTGGAAAATGCTTTCCGGAATTTCTCGTGCATGACTAAAGGTGATATTTTCACATTTGCCTACAATGACCAAGTATACGAAATGGCGGTGCTGGAAACGAAACCGAAGAATGACACGAATGCGGTTTCGGTGCTGGAGACCGATTTGGAGGTGGATTTTGCACCACCGATTGGGTACGAGGAGCCCCAGCGACAGAGTGGCACGAGCACTCCCAGAAGCGGCGTGAACGGGAAGCTACCCGCTGGTGGTTTACTCCACCCTCACGGTACGATGGCGCAGTCGATCAACTATGCGGCGATCGCCCCGGAGTCGACCGAGATGGCAGCAGGCGCAAAGGCCGCATCGTCGAACTTCCTGTCTGGCGGTCATCGTCTGAACGCGAAGAAAGGCAGCAAGACCCCAACCCCCAAGCCTTCCACCCCGGTACCCGGTACCAGCAACCCTCAACAGCCTCCTATCGTGCGAAGAACGAATGGGCCACAGCCCCTCCGTCTGCCGCCCAACCAGCTGTTCTTCGGGTATGCCATCAAGCCCGTGCCGAAGCGTGATGAGAACGGTCAAATCGTCGAGGAAGAAAAACCGCGGTTCCAGGGCGCAGGGCAATCGCTGCGGCCGAAGAAGAAGGATGTCGGCGGATCATCGACCCCCACTTGAAGCACCCGTGCTGGTGGCGTTGGATAGATCACTCGCAGTTCCTAAACCTGGCGCATGGACGTTCACAGAGGAGCATGGCACTGGAAAGCCGGCCACCATCCAATCCATACCTGACGACCTCTTGTTGTCCTATTAGTAGTCCATGATTATATTGCCTTCCTGGCCCTTAATGGTCTCGTGAAGGATACTCTATCACCAGGTATAGCCAGGTAGCGGTTGATTAAATGAGCAGATGATTCACGACCTTGATTAGTCTTCTGTGCTATTTGTTCCTGCGTCGCCAGCTAGTATGGTCAGTAGACATACAGAGTAGTCTTTCGCAAGATTTAACAGGAACGGAGAACGCTGCATCCTGTGATCTGGATCTGTAGATACTCGAGCGACGATCACCAGGACCACATGGGGCCCCATCCTTGCCGAGGATCGCCGTTCCTCGGTCATTTCTCCATCGTCCGTCATCTCTCCTGGACTCTATCTCATGTCTCTATCGCATCCTACTGTGATGTAATCTTGTCTTTCTCTTCGTCTTGGTATATTTCTTTCTAGTCGCGTGGTATAACGGCCTATTATATTCACCTACATCGCATATTGAACCCCCTGAAGCGAGCGATCCGGACACGCGGAGAATAATAGCCGGATCATAACTCATACTCATCGAATCTGTCTTCATTACGGCGCCCGGTTGACTGCGAAGAGTGAAGCCAGTTATCATCCGTGCAGTTCATGCCAACTTGCGTATAATACCCAGAAACGCACTCGCTTCGGGACATCAACTGCTCTACCAACGACTCCAACCTCTACGAATCAGATCCAAAATGGCATCACCCACCCACCCCCTCGCCCACTTCACGAAGCTCTCCCCCTCCATCTACCTCCAAGAACCACAGGAAATCCTCACACCAAACGAAGGACCCCCAACCGACAACCCAAAAGGCGCCGCTCCCCAAACCATCATCCTCGCCTTCTGGATGAACGCCCCAGCGCGCGCCCTTGCCAAATACGTCGCCGAGTACAGACGCCTAGCACCCACCTCACGCATCATCTTCATCCTCAGCTCCTCCAACGACTTCATGCTACGGTTTACTCAACGGGCGCAAGAAGCGCGCCTCGCCCCAGCTATCAAAGCCCTCCTCGCCTCTTCCCCCTATTCCCCCTCTTCCTCCCCACCTTCCACCCCCGAAAAGGACAAAAACAACAACAGCAGCAGCAACAATACCAACAACGACACTAACCCAGTCTACATCCACATGTTCTCCAACGGCGGCGTCTTCACAACCATCCACCTCCTCGCCTCCTACCGCAAAGCAACAGGCGGGACGCCCCTGCGCGTCTCCTCAACCGTAATCGACAGCGCCCCCGGCGAAGCAACCATCACAGCAGCGGTGAAAGCGCTGTCGTTCTCGCTGCCGCGCACCTGGCTCCTCTACTTCCTCGGGCGGTTTCTCCTGCGCGTCTTCTTCACCGTGGGGTTCCTGATGCGGCGGGTTAGTGGCGCTCCGGATGCGGTGAAGGTCGCGCGACGGGCGATCAATAGTGCGCGGTTGGTGCGCGGCCCTGTCACTGTCACTACCAGGTCACCGGCGGGGCTGAACACGCTTCCACGTCGGTGCTATATTTATTCTGATGCCGATGAGCTGGTTGATTGGAGGGATGTGGAGAGACATGCGGATGATGCGGAGGAGAAGGGGTGGAAGGTTAGGAGGGAGAAGTTTCTGGGTACCGATCATGTTGCTCATATGAGGGGTGATCCGGGGAGGTATTGGGGGGTGGTGAGGGAGTATTTGTTTACGGAGGGGTGATTCTTTCTTCTTTCTTCTTTTGCTGTTTGTGTTGGTTATTTATTGGGTTTGGGATGTTTTGTGGTTCATGGTAAGTTATTGTTTATAGATTTGTTAAGACTATAAGGATAGTCTGGATGGGATAGATAGATACTTGACACTAGACGGATCACATGGGGTAGTATAGAGAAATCGATAACGCATTATGGTTACTGTACGGCCACCATATCAGAGTAGCTGAGATATAGGCCTGCCCACGGTCATTCCAGCTATCTCTAACAGGCAGCCAGAGGTATATACTACTGGAACGAACGACTTTCAACTGTTATATAACTCACGTAAATTCTAAGCATCCACATAAGTGTAATAATCACCTTCGCTATGCATGCAACCATATATACAAGACGGCAAACGCCGCCCAAGACACAAACAAACAACACCAGACGACAAAACTTTTCAGCACCTTTTCCATCCGACTCGAAAAATCGAAAACAAGCGCAGATAATGAAAGAGAAAGGCTATATTTACCGCCCCCGCGTCTCCGGGAACTCATCCTCCAGCTTCAGCCGCGCCGTAACGTTCATACTCATCAGCTCCTGGATCAGCAGCTTAGCCGCATACGGGATGGCCATCTTGACCACGCTGCGCGACGACTTGCACCGCTGGCACCAGTTGAGGTAGCCCATGAAGCCGCACTGCTCGCACACGTCGACCTCGTGGCGATCGGAGGAAATCATCAGCCGCTCGAGCAGGAGCTGGCTGGTTCCGTACGCGATGAGACAGTCGCGTTCCATTTCTCCCAGACGGAGACCGCCGTCGCGGGAGCGACCTTCTGTGGGCTGGCGCGTGAGAATGGCCCGCGGGCCGCGCGCACGCGAGTGCATCTTGTCTTGCACCATGTGCTTCAGCTTTTGGTAGTAGATGGGGCCGGTGAAGACGTAGAAGGGGAGCGCTTCGCCTGTGATGCCGGACGTGAGGTAGTCTTTGCCGCCGTAGCTGAAGCCCTTGTCGATGAGGATCTGCGACATTTCTTCGACGGGGCTGCCGCCGAAACAGGTGCCGTAGCCGTGTCGGCCGGCCATGACGCCGGCTTTGCCGGCGACGAGCTCCAGCATTTTGCCGACTGTCATTCGAGAGGGGAAACCGTGCGGGTTCATGATGATGTCGGGGTTGATGCCTTGGTCGGTGAAGGGCATGTCGGTTTGGTCGGCGATGATGCCCACGACACCCTTTTGGCCGTGGCGAGAGGAGAACTTGTCGCCGACTTCGGGGCGCCGCGTCTGCCGTGTCAGCACCTTGACGAGCTGGTTGTCGTTTTCTTGCACCGACACCATGACCTTGTCGATGTAGGCTGGGTCGGGGAGCTTGTAGGTCATGGGCGTTGTCATGTACTGGACGGGTCGGCCGGAGTCGGAGCCGGGGAACCCGGACGACATGGACTGGTCCGGTGTGGCCTTGTTGATGTAGACTTCTCCGGCGTTCACCTGCTCGCCGACGGCGGCTAAACCGTCTCCTTCGAGCAGCGCGTGTTTCCGGATGGGCGCGCCGTTGTCGTATTCCGGCGGACTCAAGCGGTCTTTCGTGCCGTTCGGGTAGCTCTTCAGGTTCGTGACGTATTTGCGGAACACCTGACAGCGTCCGAACCCACGGTCCACGGATCCCTTGTTCAACACGAGGGCATCCTCGATATCGTACCCCGAGTAACTCATGACCGCCACAATCGCGTTCTGCCCGGCGGGAAGTTGGTCGTATTTCGTCAGTTCAATCGTGCGCGACTTGACCATGGGCTTTTGCGGGTACACCATGAGATACAAGATGGAATCGATCCGGAGGAACTGGTTTGACGCGATCGCGCCAATAGCTTGTTTACCCATCGCACATTGGTAGGTGTTACGCGGGGACTGGTTGTGGTGCGGGTAGGGAATAAGGCCAGCCACAGCGCCGAGAATGGTGAACGGCTCAATCTCCATGTGTGTCGTAGTGTCACTGATGTCCTTTTCATAAATTGCAATCAAAGAATCGTTTTCCTCGTTCACGTCCAGGTATTCGACCAAGCCCTGGGCCAGGAAATCGTCGAACTGCATGGTACCGTCACGCAGCTTGACAAGATGCTCTGCCTTGACCCGGGACTTGCCATTCTCAACGATGACCAGCGGCCGGCAGATTCTACCATCGTCTGTTGCAATGTGCACAGCACGCTGGTGGTGATTGATGTATATACTGACGAATTCGGAGATCCGGCCCATCCGACGCAGTCGGCGGAAAGCGTTCAGGAAATACTTAGGGCGACGAGTGAGGGCTAACGGCGTACCGTTGATCGAGATCGTGTAGCAACCAGGACCATAGATTTCCTTGCCACCGAGGGTGGAGATATCCTCAGCACCGAGCATGAAGATGAGGTTTCGTATCGGGCCTTCTTCGTCGTTCGTGGTGATATGGGTCATGAGCGCCAAGTTCTTCACCAGACCGCACGCTTCACCTTCGGGGGTATCTGCCAGACAGAGCATGCCGAACTGAGATGGTTGCAGAGCACGAGGGCCGGAGACCTTTCTCGTCTTTTCGAACTGACTGCTAATACGGGTCATCATACCCAGGGCCGCAATATAACTGAGTCGACTGAGCACATGCGTGACACCTGCACGTTCCATGCGGAAACGCTTCAGACTCCAATTTCCGGTGGAGATGGCACGGTTCATGCCTTGGGTGATGTGGTTGGTATGCATGCCCATGACACTCCAGGCATCGAACTGCTCTGCGCGGTTCCGTTTGTTCAGGACCTTGTCCACGTTCATCTTGATGTCGAAGCAGAACTTCTTAAACAGATCCTCAAACAGCAACGCCAAGAGCTGACCTGCCAATTCCAACCGTTTGTTTCCGAGATAATCGCGGTCATCCACCAAGGCGGCGTCATTCTTGGCCATCAGAACACGTCGAGCCATATGCGCCACGTAGACAGCCTTGGGCCGGAAATTCATGTTCTTAACCTCAATATGGGAGATGATGACCGAAGCGATGGCTTCAACAGCCTCTTGGATATGGGTCCGACGGTACGACATCTGTTTGCGGTTGATTTTGATCCGCGAACCGATCCAATCCAGCGCCTGTTGCTGGGTATAGATGCCAAGCTTGATCCCTTCCTCGAAATTGATCGCGAAATCTTCCTGGTAGACCTTATCCATGCCGGCAACCAAAAGCATCATCTCCTTGTCGGTATGGATACCCATGGCCTTCAACAGGATCGCGATCGGAATATCTTCACTCAAGACGTTGTGCTTGACATAGAGCTTGTCCTTCTTCAGGATGATATAACTCTTCGACTTTCGCTCGTTGGACGAACTATGCAACCACGTCAGCACCATTTCCACTCTGACCACCGGCCATGCCGTCTGCCCTACCTTGTCACCGACGCCTGGACAATCTCCTTCTTCGGATCGGTCTCCACGATAATTCTGTTTTTACTCAGCTGCTCCTGGACCAGGATAACCTTCTCCGTTCCGTTCACAATGAAGTAACCACCAGGGTCGAGCGGGCACTCGTTCAGGACCGTCATCTCCGCAGGCGACTTATTCGCCAAGGCACACTTGGAGCTGCGAAGCATGACGGGCATCCGGCCGATGGCGACACCGCGTCGCTTGACCCTTTGGCGTCCGCGAACGTACTCGAAGTCGACTTGAATCGGCGCTGCGTAGGTCGTGTCTCGAAGGCGACATTCCTGGGGGTTCACGGTTGAACCTTCGAAGGCGGGGCCCACATCCTGTGCCTCGTCCGCGCGCCGCGGGGCGCCCAGATAGATGTCGGTGAACTTGATGTAAAAGTTGTGGTCCACATCACTGCGGATGGTTGAGCTTGCCTCGACGATCTTCTTCAGCTGCACCTCCACCAGGTAGTTGTATGAGTCAATGTGCTGCTTGACCAATCCCTTGACCTTGAGAAACGCCGGCAGCAGATTCCACTTATCGCGGGCCGTGTTGATCGGATCGGTCAACGATTTATTGTAGTAGAACGGCTCGAGCAGCGCATCGAATGGGTCGCGATGGCGGTATGTCGACCGGGGCTCTTCCTCCTCGACCACATGCTCTTCCTCGGCGGGGGGTGCGGGCGGGACCGGGTTTGCCGATGGCTTGGACACCGAGGGACGCTTTCGCTTCGACCCTACATCGGACGCGCCTGTCTTGGCTGTTGCGGGCTGTTTGGTTGGCGATCTAGCATCAGTCTGGGGATCTGCAGCGACGCCGAAGCGTGCGGAGAAACATTTCACATACCTGCGAGGGCTGCGCCGTCCGACTGCCCACTGCAGCGGGCTGGCCCCTTCTGCGGGGAGGCATTACTCCAATATATTACGTGTGCAAACAATCGACCGCCGACCGGGGAACAAAATCAGCAACGGGAGAGAAGGACCAGTCTCATTCTGGAGGAGGGGTTATGGAGGGGAATGCGATGCAGAAATTCTTCGTTATCGGCGAGGGGAACCAAATCTTCCGGGCCGATTATGGTCTTTTTTTTTCCGTGGCTGAGGTAAGCCACAGCTATCCCAAATAGGTTAGCTTATATATCTCCACTTTTATACTCCACTGGCATATAAGCCATTCTCTGCAGTCGTATTATAATAGAAAGAGTAAGTAAAACGGAAGTCAGTATAAAAGAAAAGAAAAGTTTGAAGTATAATAGATCTAACGTTGCTGCAATTAGTGGAGAGAAGATACTGGCAAGTCCAGAGGTTGAGCATGTCGAAGCGCATTGGTAACGTTAGCAGTTCTGCTATATATTTCTGTGTAATAGTGTCGTGCCCTAAACGTCCGCTCAACCACTCTCACCCATCCTGCTAAAGAAAGGACTTGACATATAAAATGGCCGTTCTGGCGGTCTCTCGGTCAGATCACTCTTTTCTTCCTTCCGGGAACCCAGTAATGATTGCATACGCGCCTGAAACGCCTCATTCTCCACCAATTTCCCAACTGGCTTCACGGTAGCCCCGTCTCTGTCCATGAATCTCGCATCAGGCACCCCGTTCCACGCCGATTCGGGACCATCGATCCACTTCTTCCCCGCCTGACAACACTCATTCTTCATTTCATCCGAGTTCTTATTAATCATAATCTTCCAGAATCGTCCTTCCCCGGGAGGAACAACCCCAGCGTGCTCCAACATGCCAACGGCACCAGCAACCCAGTCCTGGCAATTTCCCACCCCAAACTCGGGGATATTAGATGTGTCGTTCCCAAACGCAGAAAACAGACTGGCAGCCTGTCGCGACCGTTCCTCCGAGAGCGAGACCAGCTCGCAGCGCCCTTTCAGGACGGGGTCGTCGAGCGGCTGGGTGCGCGGATCGTAGACGAAGTCGTCATCGGTGGGGTTGCGAATGTGATGCATTTCGCCAGTTGAGGAGCCGTTCTTGTAAATGGCGATTCCCATGTGGGAGGGGCCATCGCCGAGTTTGGCGTCACCGACCATATATGTTGATCGATAAGCCGTGAGTGGGGGGTTCCATTTTTTGCTTCTCGATATTGCGGAGTATGAGATTATAGTGACGTTTCTCAGCTGACGGGGTGCGCTATAGCGCAGTGATACTTGACTTGCGCTTGTCGGGGCATTGCGCACTATATATCGTATCCTGAGAAGGGATCGTGGGACGAGAATGGGTCTATGAAAAAAAAATATGCCTGTCAAGGCTCTCGGTGCACAGGAGTTGAAGCTAGAGAATATCGAGTGGCTCTCAAAGCAACAGTGGCAGCTGCGGCGGCTACTAGTATAAACCATGATACACCCATGGCGCTAAAATGGGCTATGGGATCTAGGCAACTTCGACCTATTGATTGGTGAGGAGCGCCTCATGGAGTGCCTTGGCGCGAAGCATATCTGTGCCGCTCCTTGCTGGGCGCATACTGCTAGAGATTCTCCATCTGTCGATGTAGTAGGCTCCGGGGCTATCATTCCCCATAAATATAGGCAGCAGTAAAACGTTCTCCCACAGAAAACTACAGCAACATTAGAATATATCATGAACAGAGTTCTATTTATTATTCAGATTTTGAGAGTTATACAAGCGCTTTGAAGAATGACTGTTCCATTGGATAGTCGTTTGCGAGAGGCTCTTCCGTCCATATTGACCAAGTCGCGTCACTCGGAAATTTGGGGTGTAGACTTGAAGCACGCGGAACGGCAAATACTGGACGCCATTTTAGACAAGGTACTAAGAATATGGGATCTTACACTGAGACATGTCACTGAAGTGTTTGCAGTTCCTCCGTCGCCATTCTGCGATATCAGCGCTCCAAGTCTCCAGAGCAAGAGCCTCGCTTGAACAATCCCTGGAATGGCGACGCATCTGTGACCCGAGATCTCTTCTTCCTCGTGCAGAACCCATCCTTTCAGATCTGGATCTGTGCCATATTACCTTAAATGAGGGGGAGTATGTGTTGTGGGTTAGTATTGATGAACCGGTGATGAAGGGATACTCAGCAATACATCAAAGTCTGGCAGCATATAAGGGGTTAGTGGAATTAGGGCTTGCTGTACTGGAAAGACTTTCTACGATTCTGCTGCATTCAGTTGCTCGTACTCCTCCAGGTGGATACTTGGCAACCTGTGTCATCGACTTCAAAATACATCCCATTCGACCTGCCGAACAAAGACAGCCGGCTTTCCAGGGAAAGATCCGCATGGCTCTCAAAGAATTGATGACGTCCATACGGTATCACTACCCCAATATTCTGGGAAAGGCGTACATCATAAATCCCCGTGATGAATATCTTGCATCTCTTGATATCGATGACTCTCTCTTGAGAAACACGACACTGTTGAAGGATCCAGAGAGTCTTGCTCAATATCTTGGCTCATCCATTCCACCACACTATGGCGGTACTGGGAAGTCGTTGGCGGATTCTAATCTTCTCTATACCCACTACCTAACAAAGGACCACGAAAAGAGCATTAGTCTTAAGACCCCAGAGATCAGCACAGCAACAGCTACCGACACCGAGAAACCTAGAGTGCAAGAGGAAAGCGCGGCTTCCCCCACCATTACCGCCTCCAGCGGCCCCGAAGAAGGCTTGGAATCAGAGGAGCCAAAACTTCGTCTAATCTACTCCAACATTATCGGACCTCCATCGATCATACTGGATCCAGACGACTTGGAGACAGCAGAAGACCTGTGCCCTGACAAACTGGGCGCGCGTCTCGCTTTCGCAGACTCAGATACGATTGTGAAATTCGGGCATAGCGTCCGCTTGGCCGAAGCCGAAGCGCTGCATTTGGCGTGCACCCGTACAACCATAGCAACACCACGGCTCCTCAGCGCCTATATCCTAGATGGCGTGGGATATATTTTAATGTCATACGAACCAGGCGAGCCACTCGAACACTACTGGGACCGCGTGTCGAAGCCAGAGCAAGATCGCGTCCTGGACCAGTTACGAGACTACGTGCGTCAGATGCGGGAAATCCCCGGAGAGTTCATTGGCGGAGTTGACCGATCACGCTGTCGAGACGGTATCTTCGAGGCCGGATACGGCGATTACACCAAGTACAGCTACGGTCCATACTCATCCGAGGAGAGTTTCAACGAAGGGATTGTTCAGGCCTTGCGAGACCGACTGTCCCCGAAGGTCCTCGAGCGGGAAAATGACATCGAATCTGACTTTTTCAACAGTGAGTACACGTTATACCAGACGGTCCGAGGGCTCAAAGGCCACAAGATCGTGTTTACACATGGAGACTTGCATCCGGGAAACATCATTGTTCGGGCTGACGGTACGGTCGTGCTTCTCGACTGGGGACTAGCGGGTTTTTGGCCGGATTATTGGGAATTCTACCGTGCTATGCATAGTGCGCATTGGAGGGCCTCGTGGGGTCGCATGATCGAGAAATTTATTCCGCCTGCTTATGTGGAATATAGTGTTATTAGTAGGGTGTTTGCTGTTGCCTGGAACTGATAGAAAGTAACTGTTAACTACCTGGGTAGTGAACAGTGCACTCAGGGCTGCATATTTGGGATATAAAACTTTGACTTTGTTCCGTATTCATTTTACAATGGAGTTCCGGCGTCGCCGATATTATATGTAAGCTCACATAGACTTCGTTTATGCTTAAATGCGCAGTAGGGACAGTAGAGATGGGTTCTTTTAGTTATCAGTGGAAACTGCCGACTAAACGGATGCATCCCAAACTACACGACAACAACGTGAGGAAATTAGGAATTTCTACCCATTGGGGAACCCTAGTTATATTTATCAAACAAAAGTAGGCAGAGAAATGGAAGTTAATTTGTATGTTCGTGTTTTTATAGTATAAGGCCCGGTAGGCTTGCTAGAACTACATCCATTTAGCCCTAACTCGACTTCCGTGCGTCACCAGTACATCCGATATCATCCTGCGTGGATCCGACGTATCTTTATCATGGAAGTCCGTAAATGTAGGCTCATATCTATCCACGAGGAGCAAACCAGACAATGACCTAGATACAAAACAGTCAATAAGGGCAGTTTACGGGAAGGCATGACCGGGGATGTAGCAAGGAGAGGTTCCCACCGCTGGCAGCATTTATGATCTCGAAGGAAGGCGCAATGAAAGCACTGTTTTTGTTGACATCTTAACACCCTGACTTCTCAATTTTTTGATCTCCGGACCATAGCATCGACGGTAATTCATTACCCAGTTCTTTCGGTCAAAGAAAACTTCAATCTTTGAATAGCGAAGCTTGCACCTCAGTACTTGTCCCTGCTGAGCTGCGACTTTCATGTCGTCGAGGCAAGTAATCCTCAACGTGCAAAAGCTGAGTGACCATAGGAAGGCTATTAAGCCTTGTTCGGCTGGCTGTTCAGAACATCTTCGGTGTGCCTTTCAGAAGCCCATGTTTGATAACCTGGGACTATATCATCATCAAGGCAAGTGATTCCAACCCAACCTTGTTACGAACTGAGGCTCTTGAGCCAGTGAGGATAGCCAACCCGGATGATGCTCAGCTTTAGCTGACTGATGGACTGATGGGAATATCTTCACAGGATGCCTTTCAGCAAGCCTATACTCAATGAGCTGCGGCTCTGGAATCATCATCAAGGCAAGTGATTCTACCCCCAACCCTTGTTACGAACTGAGGCTCTTGAGCCAATGAGGATAGCCAGTCTGGATGATGCTCAGCTTCGGCTGACCAATATGAATATTTGCAGGATGCCTTTCAGAAGTCCATGCTGAATGAGCTGTGACTTTATATCGTCATCAAGGCAAGTGATTCCATCTTGTTACGAACTGAGGCTCTTGAGCCAATGAGGATAGCCAGTCTGGATGATGCTCAGCTTCGGCTGACCATTATGAATATTCGCAGGATGCCTTTCAGAAGTCCATGCTGAATGAGCTGCGACTTTATGTCATCATCAAGGCAAGCGATACTTGTTACGACTTTGCATATCGAGGCGATGGATATCTCCCCAACCATGGCCTGGACATATGGGACAGCCCACAACCCACAATGTATGTTGACGATAGGCAACATGTTGATATCGATCACTTTTGCAGAAGGATATCTGTACGTCATTTAGTGTGAGATTGTGCCCAGTAAAACAGGAGATGCACTGGGGGCAAGTCAGAGAGAGACACTTAGTTTGCTTCCGTTTTCTCCAGTTTAGAGGAGTGTCCCATAAGATGTGTGCTCTAATAGTAGTATTATGACACCCTGAGCTGGGTTCCGAGCCCACTGATCCATATATTCATTTTCGTTTATCCTTCCGTAGGTGTCGTGGACGTATCGGCGCAGAGACAAGCAAATGGCAGGCTGGAGGCTAAGAGTATCGATTATTCTGAAGGTTCCGGATGCTGTTGCGTAAAAGAGAATAGCCTAGTCGTAATTTGGCTTTTTCTAAGTAGTGATGCTGTGTGGGTTAAGATGACTGTAGCTAGGATAACTGTGGTAAGGTCAGGTCAGATGTCAGTAGTGTGTTGAAAGTTGGAAGAAAAACAGAAAAGAAGGAAATCGGAGAGTTTATAAGTTTTCTGATGACTGGAGAGTTTCCTCAGGTGACGGCATGATGAGCCCTAACTGCAGTCATTGTCCACATTGGGAAAAAGTTTATATGACCCGTGAGAAATGAACTTAATACTTTGTATCTACAGCAGTACATATACCAAACAATGTACATCGACCACTTCGGTTCAGTCTCCAGACAAGAAAACTAGTGACCAGCCCTCTCACGCTTCGTCTAGTGACTCGTCACTTTCTACCAGAGTCATTGCACCGAGGAGCTCTTCTACCTCTGCCGCACCTGCACGAGCAGCTAGGTCTTGCGCGGTGTTTCCTTTATCGTCCTTGGCCTCGATTGCGGCACCGTGGCTGAGTAAGAAATGGACTTCATTCTTCAAGCCCGCTTCAGCAGCCTTGTGGAGGGCTGTCTGTCCGTACATATCTTTGATCGTTATGTCCGCGTCTCGATTGACCAGCAGCCTCATTACATGGCCTTTGGAGGTGACTGCCTTGTGCAGGGCTGTTTGCCCGTAGTCGTCTTGCAGGTCAATCTCTGCTCCGTTGGCAAGCATGAAGTCCACTAGCTTCCGATGGCCATATTCGGCGGCCTTGTGAAGGGGCGTCTCCCCCGAGAAGTTCGTGATGTTGATATCCGCGGAATTATCTGTGAATAGGGCAACCAGCGGCCTATCGCCGGCTGCTGCGGCAAGGTGGAGGGGAGTGTCCCCGGTTTCTACTTGGGCTTCCGGGTCGGCACCGCTGGACAGCAGCATTTCGACGATTCGGGTGTGTCCGTACTTGACTGCGTAGTGCAAGGGCGTCATGCCGTTGTTGGCGGCCACGTCTACCAGGGCTTCCATTTGCATGAACAATGCCATCAGCTCCTCGTCGTCGTCTTTGGCCGCGATGTGGAGGGTGGTCTGTCCGTTGCTGTCCTTCGCGTTGACGTTGGCCCCCTTTTGAAGCAGCAACTGGAGCATCTGCATGCCCCGCTTGCTCCTATCGTGCATTACCAATGCCAGCAACAGGGGTAGACCCAAGTCTCCAGAAGGGGAGTTGATGTCGGCTCCTTTCTTGAGCAAGTATCTAGCCACTTCAATATGCCCCCTCCGACCTGCCTGGTAGAGAGGCGTCCCGTCTTGTCCCTTTTCCTCTCCGTCAGGCTTCGCAGGTGGATGCGTCTCGATGTTGGCCCCATGTCGGAGCAGCAGACGCACTATCGGTAAGGATCCATTGCGGGCAGCCCACCACAGAGGCGTTCGGCCCCCATCATCAGCTTCATCGACATTGACCTTCCCAGAGCGCAAGAGCAGTTTTACAACTTCTTCGTGTCCCTTCTGGACCGCCCACAGTAGCGGCGTCCGTCCATGGGCGTCTTTAATCCCGGGGTCTGCATCCCCCCTGAGGAGAAGCAGTGCCATCGTTTGGTCGCCCCTCTCTACCGCCACGTACAATGGCATATTACCATCCTCATCAGCAACGTTGGGGTCCGCGTCTGCCTGCAGCAACAGCGTCACGATTGACTTGTCATTCTTCTCTACTGCCAGATACAGCGGCGTGTTCCCGTCTTGATCAGCGAGGTTGGGGTCCGCATTCGCTTGGAGCAGCAGCGACACGATCGGCTGGTCGCCCTTCTCTACCGCCAGGTACAGTGGCGTGTCCCCATCCTGACCCGCAAAGTTGGGGTCCGCATTTGCCTGGAGCAACTGCGACACGATGTGCTCGTCGCCCTTTTCCACTGCTAAGTACAGCGGCGTCTTGCCACTTTGCTCCGCGAGGTTAGGGTCCGCGTTCGTCTTGAGCAACAGCGCCACTATCGTCTGGTCGCCCCTCTCCACAGCCCAATACAACGGCGTCTGTCCATGCAGATCAGGGATGTTGGGGTCCGTGTCAGGACGCGCTAGCAGTCGAGATACAACAAGTTGGTGGCCGTTTTTGGTTGCCCAGCAAAGAGCGGAGCAGCCGTTCTTCGTGTCCTGCAGATTGATGTCGCCTCCGGCTCCGCTCTCCAGCAACAACTGCACGACACTGTCGTGTCCTCCCTCCGCTGCCAGGGAGAGTGCGCTGCGATTGTCCTCATCTAGGTAGCCCAGGTTCACGTGAGGGGTGTTGAGCAGCAGTCGTACGATGGAGTCATAGCCTTGGCTAGCGGCCAGGAAAAGGGCCACCTCCAGCTTTCCTGGCACTGGAATCTCGGATCCCATTCTTCAACAATGACGCTAGGTCCGAAAGAATTGTAGTAGAGCACAGCAGTTGATACTCGGCCAGTTGACTAAACTAGACTTGGGATAGTATCCATGAATTGGTCAAAAGAGGGGCTGGTGGGGGTATTGACGACTTCTGCTTATGGAATGGTAGCACACATAAAACGGATACCGAGAGTCAGCGGGCAGCTGTGACAGAATCCTGCTACTGTGTCTGTGGTCTGAGAGAGGGACCGAGGGACCAGCGCGTCTTCGGTGTCTGGGGGAATATGGTAGAGGGGTAATCCGAGATATCGTGAACCGAGTGTGTGGCGTGATATGCCTAATGTTTTTAATTTATTTATTTTTAGTTTAGTTTCCCACGACAGAAACTTATACTTTTCTTCTTTTTGCTTGTCTATTCTTACGGTTTTATTTCGACTGTTTGGCAGTTGTCTTTCTCACCCGCCACGTGTGTCGCTGTCAGTGGTCCTTCCTTGTGCCCGGTTGGTGAGGCCATGATTAGGTACGGATACTAAGAGGATTAATCTCGCCGGTCTGTTCCTTTCGGCTCAGTTGGTCCACTTGGAGTTTTTTTGGATGTGTATACTTAGTATGTGCGGGATCGGGAAAATAGCGGAATTTGTTTGAGTGCGATCAATTGCTGATAATTAGGTAGGTAGGTAGGTAGGAATACGTAGTAATGTCTCTTCCAAGGGTTCCATGCAATATGCATGCTTACTTGCTTTTTACCAGCGTGTGCTGTACAATGTCTTACCAGGATCTGTCAACATGTTATATAAGTTTCTTTTGGCTTTAGTTTCTTGACGCATATAGAGGATATGATATAATGACCATGGTGTACAGTGTCACGGTACCAAACAGTGCCCTAGTTCAGGCTCCTACCGACGCCCAGTACTAGTCATACTAGTCTATTACTATGGCGCCTCATAATAGGGTTCAGCAGTATCTCAGTAAGTAGTATCACCTCCTGTCATCGTTTACATGTAGCAGCGAAGCTAATATCAATGGACGCGAATGAACATGTGACTACATTTACAGCAGGGAAGATATACCCAGAGATTACTCTCCATATCACGGCCCATTAGGTTCGAGGACCAAGACTGATTTATTTCCTGCGTCAGCTGCGGCTCGAGATTTGAGGCAGAGATCTTGCCTGGATAATCTAGTCCGTGAAGGATCACGGAAATGATGGCAAGGAAGCGAATGATCAGGCAACTGCTGGCACCAGTCAGACTGTGTCTCGCGTATCCAGTCATTGTAGCGCCACCCGCAGGCGCGGAGTGGATTGCGCTGCGCATAGGACGTTTCAGTGGTCTGATCGTGGTCCAGAGAGGAATGATGGGTCCTTAAAAAGGTAACAAGGCGAGAGAGAATATAGGATGCGAAGAAGATGGTGTAGGAGGGAGCGGGGCCATCCTGTGCCAAAGTAGTTCCATTAGCACTTGGGTTATGTGGATTCCGATAAACTCAGTATGGCAGATGAACAACTCCGACAATTCCTAGTTTTGTGTGCTGATGATGAGGAATACCAAGACTGTGCGTGTCGTCAGCGAAATATGTTGGCTATCTCTAGAACCAGATACCTAACGTATGACGATTCTCGAGCTTCAGGGAGTTTGCATTCAGAGGACGGTGCCCCGATTCTGCTCAACCTGCACGTTCACTTCTCTGCCCATCTCATGACAGCGGATAGTCAACCACATAAGCCATGGAATGATCCAGAACAGCGTACTCGCAGAGAACATAGTTGCCCAAAGCCAGACCCCCAACAGAGCATGCACCAAAACAAGAATCTCTACAAACTATATGCACCATGACCTGTGCAGCACCTATCCGTCAGGCCTAAAGTGATCAGCAACTTGCAGACCTGCCTGTCGTCAAGGCCCTCGTGTACTCGAGTGAATGAGTGACAGATGCACCTGCCCGACATTAACCGAAGTCATCTACGGTT
The DNA here is from genome assembly GCA_023619815.1 of Aspergillus neotritici. Classification (NCBI taxonomy): domain Eukaryota; kingdom Fungi; phylum Ascomycota; class Eurotiomycetes; order Eurotiales; family Aspergillaceae; genus Aspergillus; species Aspergillus neotritici. Next base: position 6,698 of record JALZYL010000043.1, on the reverse strand, counting down.
CGAGGCAGGTGGGTGATGGCGCCATTGTGCATGCTGTGGGATTTGATAGGGACTGGCGAGATGCGTGCAGTGTGGTTCTATGGGTCAATGCTGCTGGAATTCTGCCCAAAAGACGAATTCGTCGCAATGCCAGATCGCACTAGTAATTATGTAGTATGGAGTATTGTGCAACTTTGCAGAGGACTCTACGCTGATCTTGGGGGTGGCAACTCCTTAGGCTTATGAGGAAATATATCACCGGTCCAATTGAATTGTCCGTGTCATCAGTGAAGGTCTTTAGTGAGGGGTTTGGGGGTATAGAGAAGAGGGGCATCGAGAAATAGTCAAGATGATAGACACCTGCTCCACTCATCCCATTGATAAGAATGGAGACGATTGACCCACCCCCACCTACCATTTTGGCTCTTTCTGTAGGAGGGGTAGATTGAAAAGAAAGAGTAAGAGTGCTCATGATTAACGTTGGACTGAGTTTACTTGGCTATTATGGAAATGATGGCCCTCCTGTTAGAGGAGTAATTGTTACTCCCATTCCTCATAAGCAAGTGGGAGATAGATCAATTGAGGTACTATAAACCGTGCTGTTTAATCATAACTTGAAGTCCCAGCTGCCTCAGTGAATACCCCGCTATTTAATGGGTGAAACATGTTGTAGGGAATACATATGCTTAGGGGTTCCAATCGACTCAGTGACTGGTTCTTCCATCACAGGCACTTCACTGATGCAACATCTACAGCGCTTTGACATACTACCAAATTCCATCACCTTCCAAATACAATAGAGTACCTTGCTGGAAGATCATATTATTTCCAATACAGACTGTGACCCATTTTCTCAAGACAAGATCATCCTCAGAATTCTCCACTTAGTATTCCGAGACGCTTAGGTCTAGATTAGGGCTCGGCTTCATTAGCTTCATCGGTAACGGACAGCGGAGACTCTATACTAGACACTACTGAGAATACTCACCAACAATACCAAATAACAGAGTTGCGGCTAGTAGATCCTTTTCATTTCTGGTAGATCTCCATAACTTCGAAACCGGTCCCACCTAGTGAAGGCCAACAATCACTGATTAAGGTACCAATATATGTAACAGGCAGAAGAGCCACTACATCTGATATTCCACTTTCCCCCTATAGATAAGATGTGCATAATTCTGCTCCATGCTCAAGAACCACTATATTGAGTCCTCCTATTGTAACCAGACACGGCCGAACGCATACATACCAATACCCTAGGTCCACCACAATCACAATTCGCAGCTTCGCTTACAGAGCCATCACGACGAACACCACCCACATCGCAACATCAACCACGGGGTCAAAGCAACCCTATAGCCAACACGCAAGTAAGGGGACCATTTCAAGGCGCCTGCAGAATATGTAGAGCTGTCTTATCGCACACACCTACTCAGGTAGGTAGGTAGGTAGTCACCAACTCCTCAACCTTAATCCTCTCGATTCGCCTATAAATGATGCCCAATAAGCACCGGCCAGCCTATTTTCAGGCAATAAGGCCCAGCCCGCACGCCACACCCCGAGCCTAGTAGAGCCGGAAGGAACCTCCCTCGCGCAGCGGGCCCCAAAAGACGGGTATCCATTCGAGTGGGAAGCTGTTGATAGGGTACGTAGTAGTGGCACAGTCCCACGCTATGTACAACTCACTTGCAGGTTGTTTTGCGAACGAGGGGTGGCTCCGAAGGGGATGATACGTGCGCTTGGTCGAGTGGTGCGTTGCACGCCATCGGCGCTCGGAACGAGCTGTTACTCGAGATTGATTGATTGATAGACGGATGGACAGATAGGAAGGAGGCTGTAAGAACCCATGTAACGACGAGTGAGTACACACTATACCTAGGACTAGGACGGACGTGCATCATATCCGGATCTCCCTTCCGGTTGCCGCTGGTGTTGCACCACGACATAGTCGGTCACCTCCCCCGCGTGCTTGGTAATACTGTCTACATGACTGCAGGAGCGGGAGCTGCCAGACGGCATACATACAGACAGACAGACAGGCAGGCAGGCAGACAGGCAGACAGGCAGACCTGAGCGCCTAACGGGGATGGCATACACAGTTAGGGACCGGTGGGGAAGGCCCGGGCCCCCTAGCGAGTGCATTCCAGCGTATCGAATGCGTTCCCCACAGCGGCTTGTTTCGGACTTGGGCTAGTTGGTTACCTGGTAGAGGCGGCTCCTCCTGGTACGGGGAGTAGAAGGCAAGGGCTGAACCCGGTGCCAGACCAGACCCTTGGTTGAGGCAATGACACCTACCTAGCGTTGTAGAAAGAAGGTTTTCGGCGCTGTTGATGCCCCAAGCGACTTACCATGGCGTCGACTATCAGAGGCCAAGCTTGCGGGGTTGGGCAACAATGATATTCACTTGCTTTTAGTAGATTGTATGGTGAATTTGGCACGCTTCCATTTCAATCTAACCCCTTTTTAAGGCGATTCGCCATTGGAGTCAGAGTCTAGCATTGCAGTCCACTATACAGACAGTACATCCGTTCTCCAATACCTTAAGCGCATTTGGCGCAAAAGATAGTCAACCAGGACCGGGCCGGACTCGCAACCGGGAATCGCCTCAGTGGAGATTTTATTCATGGAGACGAGAGGAGATCGAAGCAATGAAACGTCGAACCATGCAAGTCTGTATGTGGGGAAGACCATCGCATCTACCAAGAGAAATCCAGATGTCTTGTGGGGTTGGGGATATTGCTGACCGCAATTTCGAAGGCCTCTTCGCCACCTGGTGTGGCATTCTAGAAACCTGGTCGCCCCCTCTTTTTTTTGCCCCCCCTTTCTCTTTCTTTTTTCCCCATTTGTATTTCTTCTTTTCTTGGGCTGTATTTCCGATCAGGGAATTATATAGAATTCATGGGTTATCGATGTTGCATCGTATTGGCTGTGTTGGATATATCGCCGTGCGGGATCCACTGGTTGCAGTACACAGTTAAGGTATCCATTGTATGCATGCTTCGATAGGGCCTCGCCTGGTCTACAGTCCTACTGTGGATGGCCAGTCACGTGAATATATAGATGTCTCAATCGAGTTAAAACGTTATGTTGAATAGTAGGCCCGGATACATACTTTTTACCAACAGGGCAGACAAGGATGTAAACAAGCCAGTGGTGCTATATCCCCCGGACAAAACGAGAAAAAAGCTATCTTCACAAGGTGTGTAACGCCTGGCTGACAGGAACAGCTTCTCCGAGATGGACTGACTGGTAAGAAAGTTAAGATTGAGTGGCAATTGAGTCAAACGGTCCACACCCGATGGAGCGTGGGGATCGATGAGGTCATACCTATCTGGGTAGGGCTTCGCCCCCTGCTTGGCCGGTCCCGACAATCAATCATCGATCAATCGATTGTTGTGGAGGGATTGGACCCGGGACTGAGTGAATTATGCTCTGCAAGGCGATGGACAATTGCAATTGATGAAGTGTATGTATGTATAACTCCCTTCTCGTGCAGATGAACGGTCAAGGTGTAGTGAAGTTCCGGGGCAATCTGATATTGAGGAAGGGGAGGTGTGTAATTTAGATTGGGTATGATTGCCTATAGTGGCCCTACTACCTACCTACCTACCTACCTACCTTGCTCGAGGCTCGAACCACCGTCAAACCGAACCAGCTAGTCTGATCATCGAGGGATCGGTGAGGGACGACAAGGATTCTCAAATCTAGAATTCTGCTAGGGCGTGGATAGACATCCGCTTCGCAGTATTAAGAATGCAAGACATCGCCAGCTAACTCGTCGTAGAGTTTATTCTCCCGTGTCACCGTTTGTATTATGATACAACGAGTCAGCGTAAACCACAGTGGACGATCGACCGCATAGGTAAGGTAGTTAACCTTAGGCACCATTCCGTAACCGATGGAGGATAGCAAGCTTCCAGGGCGAGTAATTAATTAGCTTAGCTTTGGTCAGGCGGCGATATCTCTCTACCAATCGTGGCTGGTATCTATCTATGTGTCGGGGAGTCTAGCGTCTCCAACTCAATTGCACTATGACTCGAGATAGGTGCTCCGTGCAGGAGTAGTGAGGCTAATAGAGGGGCTTAATTACGCGAACGTTTGACTGACTGTGCCCTAATTCTCCTTCTCTCTACGGAGGAGTTCCGCTGTCCGTTTCATGTTAGTATTGACTCCGTACTATATCCGTCTTGCAAGCAGATGGACCGGTAATTACTAGTTCTGTAGCTAGATACTTTCGCGCCAGTCGGCCGTTGACAACAGCAGTCACCAGCTCACAGACACCCCTACTAGTTGAAACAACTGGACAGGCGTCGTGTGGGGGGGGTTGATGGGTCGAAAAGAGGGGATTCTGACTGATAGGGCCAGATGAGATCCGCGACGACCATTGGTGAAACCTGGTGGAATTCACAGCCACGGACCACGTTAAGTTTATTTCAGGCTGTCCAGGCTGTACTTCCAGTATTCAAGTCGTACACCGCTTCTCTGGCACCGCGCCAATCAGAGGCTGTCAATCCAGGGGAAAACCAGTCGGATCGTAATTGCACGAGGTGGGTCGGAATTAACTCGAAGGAGTTCGTGGGAGAAGTGCCTTACTGCCTCTGTACGGGTACATGGTACACCGTAGATACCGCCAGCAATGTCCATCACCAGTGACCAGTCTGACAGTCAACCAGATAGTTTCTCTTTCAAGGGATGGCGGATTCCAATTCCAAGACATAGCAGCCAACAACTCAATCGCCCGTCAGACCCGTGGAACCGGTGTGGTTGACCGCAAGGCGAAACATGGATATCCGACAGTCGTTCCCGTCCTCTCGCTGGGCGCGATCCCTGGTACGCATCCGCCCCAATACGAAACTAAGCAAAATGGAAGTTCCCCCGCCCCTCTTTCCAGAATTCCATGGGGCCCGGATTATGGAGAATCAAAGAATAAAAATGGAAACGGAAAAAATAGTGGGAAATGAAAAAGGAAAAAGAGAGTCGAAATCAAAAATCAATGGTTGGGAATTGATCCAGACCACCTTGCTGCGCTTACCCTTGCTGTAATCGGTATTAGGTGGATTGCTCAATCGGTAACTAGATACGGTAAAGATAGGTACCAGTCCAGGTGAGATAACTCCTCATCGCCACCACGCAGCGAACCGCTTCGGTTCGCGCGTGGCAATCCATAAAATGGTGTTTCGGATACCTTTGCCAAAGCATGCATGCAATTAGGATTACAGTTATGGTTTTTTGTTTTCTTTTCTTTTCAGACTTGTAATTGTTGTCGTTTTTAGACAGTCAGGCCGGATCCCAACCTGGGGCATCAAATTGCGGACTTCCAGCATGATGTCAGATCGATATTTTGTAATATAGTCAATAAAATACCGGTCGTCATGACTGTGGGCTGTGTACCGGCACGATGACTTGCACCGCAGCCGCTGTTAGCTTTGAAAATGTACAATAATAAGGATAACCGTAAAAAACCAAAAAAAAAAAAAAAAAAAAAAAAAAAAAAAAAAAAAAAAAAAAAAAAAAAAAAAAAAAAAAAAAAAAAAAAAAAAANAAACACAAAAAAAAAAAAAAAAAAAAAAAAAAAAAAAAAAAAAAAAAAAAAAAAAAAAAAAAAAAAAAAAAAAAAATTCGAAAAACTCAGAATTGTGATGGTCAGTAGTTCCAGGTACGTGCGGTGGTTAGGGCGTGATCCGCCGTCACATCCTTTCTAAATTCGTTTGGGTCGTCGTCTCCACTTGATGCAGAAACACTTGCAGGACGGCCACGCTCTCGACCAGCACATCAACTGGGGACTTCCCTTGTTGCTCGGTGCGGGTTTGGTATGACACGAGACGGCATTGACTCGACTAGTGTATCCAATTGTCACGGACGATCGTTGTGGTGTCGGAAAGTCAAAATAAGGTAAAAGCTGAAAACTGCAAGAGCGAGAAGGTTCAGGCAGAAAAAACTAGAATGGAATAGAATAAAGATGGAGGGTGGGGGCATCATGAGCTTGAAATGCTTCGTCATAGTGCAGCCGAATCATTCCCGTCCACTAGGTATTGTTCAGAGGTAATCCATACCTCGACTCGAGGACAAGCTGGCAATCCCCGATCTCCAGCGAGGCCGTGCAGCAACCGCCCTGGATAGTCCGGAGCAGCATCGCCATGACCTTCTCCAGATACCGGGCGTGTCCAATGAGGGATCGTGGAGACGGTGATTCAGTCTTGATCCGTCCAAAAGGCAATGCTGATCATCCGGGAAGGGACTGTCATGGAAAGGGAAAAAGTGACAGCTCACTCGGCGAACGAGGTGAGCATAATCGGTCTTTTAAAATACATCTCCACAGGTAATCATAGAGCACCAGAGATAGGTGCAAGAGTGGTGGTAAAGAAGTCGAACCTGCTATGTGATCCACCGGTATTCGATACCGTATTATTTGGTGTTGTCACACAGGATCGAGATAGAGGAGAGCACTAAGCGTCCGTCTTGGCGAGGAGTAGATGTATGAGTCAATGGACAGCCAGGCCAGAAAAGGAACTGGTCGCGAATGTGTTCAGGCCTTGTATTGCTGGGAATCAGGTAGACGGATTGTATAAATTCATTACGAACTAAATCAAATCAAATCAAATAAAAAGTAAAATAAAATTAAAAAAAAAAAAAAAAAAAAAAAAAAAAAAAAAAAAAAAAAAAAAAAAAAAAAAAAAAAAAAAAAGATACGAAGACAACGGATGGCTAAAAGGGGTGTT
>JALZYL010000042.1:0-213573 GCA_023619815.1 Aspergillus neotritici | reverse complement strand
ACCACCGCCCCCGCCACCCTCTGCCGGTGCTCCCCCTCCACCGACTGGCGGCGCCCCGCCCCCGCCACCCCCACCCCCTCCATCTTCCCACGTTCCACCGCCCCCGCCGCCCCCGCCGCCAGCCAGCACCGGACCGCCAGCGCCTCCACCTCCCCCGCCTGCTCCCGGGCGCGGCGGCCCACCACCACCGCCGCCGCCTCCAGGCGGGGCCCCTGCGCCTCCCCCACCCCCGCCCGCTGGTGGCGCTGCGCCACCGCTCCCCAAGCCTACCGGTGGCCGCGACGACCTGCTCGCCGCCATCCGCGGGTCCGGCGGGTCTAGCGGCGGCGGACTGCGCAAGGTCAAGGATTCCGAGAAGAAAGACCGCAGCGCGGCGATAGTTCCGGGCGCTGAATCCTCCGCTCCGTCGGGCGGCGGCGGCGGCGGTGGTGGCGCCCCGCAGGGTGGATTAGCGGGTGCGTTGCAGATGGCCTTGAAGGAGAGACAGAAGAAGGTCCGGGGTAGTGGTATGTTCCTGTCTTCAGCTTGTATATGTGTGGAGCTAACTAGTATGCAGATGACGAGAAGGACGACGACGACGACTGGAACTAGTGGTATATGTTCGTGAGCTGTTAACGCATATCGTGTGGCTTACCTAGCTCATTCAGCGTGAAGACTCACGATTGAAAACATGTATGTATCTAGTCGTGCTTGTACACATTGCAGCAATGCATGCATGCATGCATCGTCATGGAATCGTAAACTCGACATTATCTTATCCCAACAAAGCAAGCTATCGTAGCCATCTCTATCCACTCATCCATCCATCCATACACGTAGATCCAAAAAGGGTATCTCACATCTATACAATAGTACCTATACCTATACCTACACCTAGTATCTACCTATCTATCTATCGATCTATCGAAAAATCAATGTCTAGCCTGCTTCCCCCGTCCCTGACCCCGATGTAAACCCCTAGCGCGCTCAACCCAGATCTTCGCCGCCGCTTCGACGCCTCCTTCTGTTTTGCACTCTCGTTGCACGATGTCTGTTGCTTGTTGCGTTACTTTTTTGCTGTTGTCGTTTTCAGCTTCGCCTTCACCACCATGTCCACCACCACCACCACCACCACCATTATTATGACGGTTTAAACCCCTCCTCCCCCACCACTCCCCCGTCGTCTTCACCCTCCCGCCCAGAATTCCCATATTGCGCGTACTAGGAATCCGCAGCAGCGTGCGTTCGACATCGTATCCGACCTCCTTCGCAACAGCAACGGTCTTCGCCGTGAGAGATCCGTACATGGAGGAGTCGAACCCTGCGTCTGTGGGGTCCGTCGCTGCTTGTTTCTTTTTGCGGAGGGAGAGGAGGTCGCCTGATTGGGGTTGCTCATCATCTTCATCATCATCTTCTTCTTCTTCCTCTTTTTGTTTTTCTTTTTGTTCGCCCTTGCTAGGGTGGGAGGGTCTGTTGGAGGTGGTGGAGGTTTTGTTTCTGTTGCCGCTTTTCGGAGGCGGGTAGCGATGTCTTGCTCCGGACAGCGCGTGCGAACAACACGGTATAGCGAGGAATGGTAAAGGGTTGGACGGGTTGGCGAGAGCAGCCATGAGAGGCGTCCAGACGGTGAGTTCGTCCGCGTGGTTGGAGATGATGAATGTATTGGGTGGGAAAGAGCCCGTGTGTGTTGGGACGCCTACGTCGAAGTCGTATTCTCCTCCTCGTCCTCCTTCTTTTTCTTTTTCGTCTCCGACAGAGTCGGAGACGCCGGCTGCTGCCGGTGCGAGGGCATCAGCGAATGGTCTAGGAATGTATATCTCCTCGCGCAGACGAGCCCGCACGTCTGCGGGGAAAATCGCCCATGTTTTGCGCTGGCGCGCGTCGAAGCCCCATCCGGAGTAGCCTTCTTGGAGGAGGACGTAGACGAGGAGGCCGTTTCCGCAGGCGACGTCGACGAAGCCTGGGAACTGACCAGCACTACTATCACTCTGGGCGGCGGTGGGCACTCTCTCGTCAGCTGGAACAGCGCCGTACATACTCCGCCACAGCTCGATGAGGAACGCCGCGATGGCAAGATCCTCGAAGACGTGCTTCGACGGCTCGGTGTCCTCCACCCAGTCGCGGCAGAGAGCAGGGGCGTACTTGAGCTTGATGCGCAGGTAGGTGTTTTGCACGAGGTGCTGCGGGATGACGTTGTCTTTGATGGGGTTGGTGTTGCCGCTTGTTGCGCCGGGGGGTTTGTCTGCGAGACGGGTGCCGCGGGCGAGGCGGATTTGGGTGCTGAGGAGGGCGTGGAGGGTGCGTTCTAGGCGGGTAGGAATGGGTTCGTCTGGGAAGAGGAGGAAGTGCAGGGAGAGGGTGCCCGCTCCGTTGGTAGCTGGGGCTTGCTGGTCGGAGGGCGGTCCGGCGGGGGCTGCGGCGTCGGTGAAGTCGTAGAGGGTGGCGAGGGCGCGGAGGAGGGGGTGGTAGAAGGGGACTTCTTCTTTCTTGGTCAGGTGGGGGATGTAGACGATGAGGAAGCGGTGTGTCGTGGTCGGAGTCGAGGTGTCGGTGGCCTCATAGAAATGGCACGTTTGCGCCAGCGGCCGGTCGATCTTGGGATTCCGGGGGATCAGATTGCGGACGACTGTCCGGGTGAGGTTGAAGCCGGGCACGTCGCTGGCGGGGAGGGGGTCCACGCGTTCGTCTCCCGTATGGCTTCCAGGGAGGTCATTATTCGCCGCAGACGCGACGGTCGATTCTTCGAGGTTGGGATTCCCCGCCTGGGCGAATGACTGCGCCTTCTGCTGTGGGGTGCTCAGCGCGCCCCAGCTGTCGTAGAGGATATCCGCGCGGAAGAGATGCGTCGCATTGATGTTGATATTCTCCAGCAGGAAGACCGTGAGGTCCTTGATCACCTCCGGCGTGAAGGGGAGGTCGTGCTCGACGAGGTCGCGCGAGGTGGACCATTCGGGGCTCAGGACGGGGGACGGCTCGAGGGTGTCGGCCAGGGGTTTTCCGGAGAGCTTGGATGCATCTCGGGGATTTTTTCTGTTTTTGGGCATTGGAGTTGAATTGTGGTGGTATCGGTTGATAGAAGTGAGTTGTATAGATTATATAGAGGGGTTGCAGATATCTCTGCTTGTGGTGGGGTATGCCGTGCACTATTAGTCAGATGTTACTATCCATGCATAACTATCCAGTCTCAGCGAAAGACAGCCCTATCATTCTGGTACCTGTATAGAATGCAGATCAGGTACGATCAACCCCTTACTGCAGTGTAGGAGCAGTCCAAAATTACTGCTTCAATTACGATGTAAAGCTGGCAATCCTTCGTCCGGACGGGTCCATGAAACAAACAGGTAGAGCGTATAGGAGTAATCCCAAGCCATATAAACTATAGTACTCAAGCAAGCACAAGGGACTACGTACCTGAACGGATCACCGTAGCAGACAGAGTAGACAGAATAGACAGAGGGAAAGTAAAGAGAGTAACATCATAGATAAGCACACCCACTATCGATAACTAAACCTGCTTCATCCGGCCCATCCTATGACGCAATTCCCCACCACTCTTCGACCTCATTAATTTCCCAATGTCCCAATCCTATAAATGCCTACACCACTCAACTCCTCCCAAATTACCCAAGTAACCACCCCGATAAACCAGAATAGAAAGAAAAATGGCCCCCCGCTGCTTCATCATCCGCCACGGCGAAACCGAATGGTCCCTCAACGGCCGCCACACAGGCAGCACCGACCTGCCGCTGACCTCCAACGGGGAAAAGCGCATCAAGGCGACTGGGAAAGCGCTGGTCGGGAATGACCGACTAATTGCGCCGAAGAAGTTGGTTCATGTGTATGCTCCTATCTATCTACCCTTCTTATGACCTACTATACTATACTATACTCTTCGGAAGTAGGGTATATCGACCAAGTCAATGCTAATAATAAAGATAGTTACGTCTCCCCCCGCACCCGCGCCCAACGCACTCTCGAACTCCTCGAACTCGGCTGTCGCGAGCGCCTCCCCTGGACGGAAGCGCGCAAGTCCGAAAACGAGGAGCCTATCCGCACGGAGGCCAAGGTGGAGGTCACCGAGGCGATCCGCGAGTGGGATTACGGCGAGTACGAGGGCTTGACGAGTCCGCAGATTCGGGAGAAGCGCGCCAAGGAAGGCAAGGGAGAGTCGTGGGATATTTGGAAGGATGGGTGTCCTGGGGGAGAGTACGTTCCTTATTTCTTCCCCCCTTTTCTATTTCTTTCATACTGTATGAAAATGAGAGTAAAGAAAGTACTGACAATATCATGAAAAGATCCCCCCAAGACGTCATAACCCGCCTCGACGCCCTCATCGCCGAAATCAGAAGCAAGCACCACGCGCCCTGTCTGAACGGATCCGCCGAAACAGGGGATGTGCTGCTCGTTGCGCATGGGCACATCCTGCGCGCGTTCGCCATGCGCTGGACGGGGAAATCGCTGGAGGAGACGGCGTTGATTTTGGAGGCCGGGGGTGTAGGGACTCTTAGGTATGCATGTTTCCACCGCAATGGAAAGATAACCCTGCTGACGAAGACCAGTTATGAACACCGTAACATCGACGAGCCGGCCGTGATTCTGGGAGGAGGGTTCGTGGTGGATAGTTAATGGGCTGGCTGCAACGTAAACGAAGTGAAGACAGATTAGCAAAACCCTCAATGAAAGAGTTAGAAGTTAGAAATCAGACATAAGACATACCTTAATACCCCCTCTCCCCTCCCCTCATTCCATTCCCTCTTTCCTCTCCCATCCATCCCATCCATCCCATCCATCCATCCATCCATCCACCCCTCTCACCCAAAAGACCCAAAAAGAACCTTAACCAAGGACATTTCCCTTTTCAAAAACCTCACACCCCTCTTTACTCACCCTCTTTACTCACCCCCTTTACTCACCCCCTCCCCTCCCACCTCCCCCTCCCCACCCTTAACACCCTCCTCCCCCAAAACCCTCGCCGACCCCATAAACAACCCCCCCACATACCCGCCCAAAAACCGCATATCCTCCGCCTGCACGGCCGTCATGCGCAGCAGGTTCTCCGTATCTGCTAAATTGGCGTTCAGCTGCGCGAGCTGTGCCTGCAGGTTCGCGTATTGTCTTGTCTTGGTTGCGGACATTGCGGTGCTGGATCCGACTGAGCTTCCTCCGCCTCCGTACCCTGATGATGTTGTTGTGCCTGGGAGCATGGATTGCCGGAAGTGGGATTGCGGTTGGGAGGTGGTGTAGTTGTGTGTGGGGGCCATTTTGACTCGGGTGGATTTTGATCCAGTGGGATATCGTTGGTGTGATTGATACCGTCCGTGGTGGCAGGTGGGTATGTTGTGAGTGCGGTTGCGGGCTGTCTGTTGACATTGTTTAAGGTTGCGGAACGGGAAATACGTATCACGTGCATCACTGCCTCAGGCACAAACTACCGCTACATCTCAAACTCATCTATTGATCACGATCTATTCAAACGAGCGGTGCGAACACCCTCATTAATACCATTCAGAACACAAACGCAACAAGTCGTCAACCGAATAAATCAGATCCTTGCTCTTTTTTTGCGCCGATACCAAACCATGACAGAGCCCAGATAAAGGACAGTAGCTGTGGGCAGACATAAGGAAAGCTGTGACAACAGCAATGGATGTAAAGCAAGACAACGGACAAAGAGAGTGGGTGAGAGAGAAACAAACAATGCGCCCGCACAGTAGTGTACAGCAATCTGCATGTAAAGTGGAATGCACAGTGGTGGTGAGGGAGGGTTACGTGGAGGTATAACTGCAAAGCCAAACATATTGATCAGACGAAACAAGCCCGTCCTCCATTAGATAGAACATTCGCAGGAAAGGGGTTCAACCGGGAACAAACAGACACACGCCGGAACACTCCCCCACATTAAAATGAACGCATGAAACGACAAAATATTCCTTATGTCTCTCGTGTATATGTAAAAAAAAAAGAAAAAGAAAAACTCAAACAGCAGAAGAGGAAGATGCGTCCAACCGATCGTCTCTTCAAGTCTTGGTCCAAGACATGGAGAGCGGGAGGCAGGGGGAAAAAGCAAGAAGGAAAAAGAAAACGATGGTCACAGGAATGTAATCAGACGAACATTCGTCGAGCAAAGAGTCGACTGGGAAAAGAGGGATCATGGCGATCATTCATGGAACGGGCGTCGAGGCCTGCTGCGCGCCCAGACTGATTTGGCTGCTGTGGGCCGAGTTTCCGGAGTCAATGTTGGCACTGGCCCCGCTATCACCACTCTCCGCGCTGGCGCTCGCACTTCCGGTCAGACTTCTATGCTTGGGAGTGGGCTTGGCGGAAAACGAGTTGCTCACCCCATAATGTTGTTCAACTTGTTGCGGACCTACCGCATTACCTTGCCCCGGGGGGTACCTGGGCACCGGCGCACGCACCTGTCCAGGGGGGGACGGGTGACCACCGCGAGGGGGATAGCCATTGGGCGGGCCCAGATTGGCATCGGGGCCGTTCGGCGGCCGGCCCATGCGGGGGCCCGGACCGGGGGGACCGAAGGGCGTCGCGGGAGAGTGGCTGTTGCGCCGACTCTGCGGGTGGGGGTGCGGAGGGTAGTCGCCCATGCGGCTGGCCGTCAGGGAGTTGGCACGAGAGCCGGCGTTCATCTGGTTCCGATCGACCGAGCCGTATCGGTTGGACGAGTACGCCATCATCGGGTTGTCCATGAGCGAGTCGTGGAGACCGGGAATCTCTTGCATGATGCGATCACTGGTGCGCTTCCGGCCAAAGTAGTTCCGGAACGACGATCCCGGTCGACCGCCACCGCCGTTCATGTTCATGTTCATCTCGGGGTTTCGGCGGATCTGGCTGGCACTGGGGGCCTTCTTTGTCCGTCGCGAGGTGATGCTCATCATGTCCACGTTGTCGGGGTCGATCTGCGGCACCGGCAGGCTCTCCATCGGGTCGAAGAAGTCGTCCTCATCCTCCTCGTCAAAGGCGGCGCGGCTGGGCGGGGGGCGAGGGCGGGGAGGACCACGGCGCATGCTCATCTCCTGTTCCCGGACCATCAACTCCCGCTGCCGAAGGGCCAGTTCGCGTTCCCGCAGGGCCAGTTCGGCTTGCGACGGGGCTCCCCCGGGGGACGTGTCCGGGAGGCCGTTGCCATTGGCCGGCAAGGCACCATCCGGGGCGTCGTCGTAGAGGACCAAATGGCTGAATTCCTCCAGACCCTCCAAGGACGGCTCGCGGGGAATTCGACCCTGGGCCGGTTGCGTGCTGGGTGGTCGGGGCATGGGCCCTGGCATGGGCATCGGCCCACCCGAGGGACCGCGGCGCGGCATCATCCCCGGGGGTCCGGGCCGACCGCCGGGTCCGGGGCGCATGTGCCCGTTCATCATTCTCGGGGGAGGCGCGGACGACAGCCGGGGGGGCGGTTGGGCCAGGGCCAGCGGGGGCGAGTCACTGGCGCGGGGCTTGGTCAGGTTGGTGGTATTGACATGGTGGAGGGCAGCGTAGAGCGTCTCAAGGCGCGGGATCGGGACCTCGGCCTCCAAGGCCAGTTTGACGGGCGAGCCTAGGTAGGTTTCCACCTCCATCGGCCGTCGGGACTGGAAGTCCTGATACATGGTGCTTGGGGGGCCGTTGGCGGTCATCTTCTCGATGACCTTCTCGGCGTAGTCGTCGGGGAACGAGCACCCATTCGCTTTGGCCAGCTGGAGGAGCTCGTCGATGACGCCCGTCACCAGCGGACGGACACCAACCTTCTCCAGGAGTTGCGAGTGATTAGGGGTATCAAACATTACACTTGTTGGGTAGAAAGCGATCGGCCTGGCACCGACACGGGTTAGTCGGGATGGGCCATGGTGGGAAGCCCGGAGGGGACTCACCCTATCATGCGTTCAAACTGCTCTTGGCGGATGTTTTCGGAAACCTTACATTCCACCTGACCGGTGGCCAAGGTCATGGCCAACGCGGCGGCCATGTCGTTCTGGATCGAAGACGGAATGGTCGACTGTTTGGTGGTCGCGCCCACCCAGATGTCGGATGAATTCTGATGCTCGAACTCGCTGGCACCGATCTGCGAGACCTCCACCCCGGATACCAGCGACAGAACGACATTTGTGGGAAACCGTTGTTCCAGATGTGATTCGACCCCGATGGTGTTTGTGGTGTTCAGGAGGATGCAGGTGTGTTGGGGAGTGACGACGGATTCGATGACGGCGGCCAGGTCGTATACATCGGGCAAGGCCTTGACGCACAGGATGACATAGTCGTAGGCATTCTCTCTCGAGGCGGCTTCTTCGGGGGATCGGACGACTGGATTGGGCGGGAGGAGATCAGCAATTTAATACGGGGACTGTTTGTATGGGGGAATCGGGGAACGAGCATACCGTGACGAGGCTTAAAACGCTCGTTACCAAAGGATTTCGACCTAGACCAACGCTGTCAGTCACACACCGGGGGGAGGGGACAGGCGGAGCGGAAACCGATCGGACATACTTGAACGACACACCGTACTGTGCCACCGATTCGAAGCCGGATTTCCAGACCAGGGTCACATCACACGAGGTTGTTGCTTGCAGTCTCCAGGCGAGAAAGGCGGAGATGGCATTGCTCCCGACTATACAAATCTGGGTTAGATGGCGGCGGCTCATCGTGAGGGGACCAGGACAGAGAAGCAGAGAGGAACGGTGGGAGGGGCGGTCATTCGGGCATCAAGAAAAAGGGATCGCCAGGCGAAGGCGAGAAGGGGAAAAAGAGACGGGGGGTGGGTAACCAACCTGATAAAATGCGCAGGCGCGGTGGAGGAGCCATTGTGATGGATCCAAAATTGGCAAGAAGCGAACCGCCCGCGCAAAAGAAAGGTGAACAATGGACCGTTCGGGGAGGACGGTCGGATATCTGTTCTGCAGCGAATCCAGGCGCGATTGACGCAGCCTATCTCGGGCGGAAAGAATGCAATCTGCGGAATGAAGCCAGGACGGGTGGTAGAAATCCGAGGCTGAATCGATTCAGATGGATAACGCGGAGAGTTCGTGAATTGTCTCTTTTTTTACCCTTCTTAATTAGAAAACCACCAAAGGCGAAAGGACGTCAACGGTGAATAAAAGTAACAGCGACAAAGAGGAATCAAGAGTCACGGTAGAAACGACAGCAACGAAACGAAAGACGAAACGAAAGTAAGGGGAATCACGAAGGGAAAGTGATAAAGATCAGCCAAGGGGAAAAGGGACGAAACGAAGGAGGGGAGGAGAAGGAGGAAGACAGTCGGTAGATTAGGAGGAGAAAGAGGGAGGAGAGAGATGGAGAGGAAGAGTGACAGAAAGACCGAAAGAGAGAGAGAGAGAGAGAGAGAGGAATGAGTAAGTGAAGGATGAAAAGAGAAAGATTAGATTAGGTGGACATGGATGGGATGGATGGAGGAGTTGTTTGAAAGCAACCAGACCAGGTCAGCTCTGGGGCGGACAGCCCGAGCTGGGGATGGTGGGAATGATTTTATGATTTTATTTTATTATTATTTTATGATGATTATTATTATTTTCTTCCATTTCTTCCATTCTCCCATTTCTGAATTTTCTTGATTGTATTGTTTTCTATCAATCGGTCCGCCCAAGTTGCCCAAGATCTTCTCTCTCTCTGTCTTTGGATCCCCACCAGCGAAACGGAAACGGGGAGGCTGCGAAAACGATCGATTCATTCGGTGATAAGAGGGACCATGAACCAAAAACATAATAACCCGATAAGGAATAGGGAAAATTCAATCATAAAAAAAATAAAAAAAGGTCCAGAAAAAAAAAAAAAAAAAGTTAATCTATGGAAAAGACACCAAAAACAGCAGACCAAGGAATGTGAATTGTTGTCTGTCAGTATCTAAAATAGGACAGAAAAAAAAAACTGATTCCTAGCGTTCTACTATTAATATACCATGTATGATCAAGGGTTGGTTTCTATTTTATTGATTGATTCATTCCATTTATTACCTGTACACAGTTCTGTAGGTATCGAGTTAATAATAATGGTTAATTATTCGAGAACGACCACCAAGATATTCGGTGTGAAATATGGTACCTCTGATCCCGACTGAACAACTACTGTCATTCATATTCAAAAGGATAGACGGAACAGACTATCAGAAAGGATGATCATAATCAGGCATACAAGCCATGCAGGAGTCAAAGCAACGTCGATCGTCGCCCAACAGACGACTGAATCAGTCCTGAGGTACGGAGTAGGGAGGTCACTATATAGACACGTAGGAAGAGTCATCCTCGTCCCAACAAGACAATCTAATATACCAGATGTAAACACTAAACAGAGACAGAAGTCGGGACGGGAGGAAAAAATAATCAAAATCAAAATCAAAACCAGGTGGATTCGACAAATTCGTGAGACACGACATCCAAACCCACCACCATCCACCAAGCCAACGACCAAAAAAAAAAAAAAAGAAAACAACCAGGATCCAACCCAAATCGGCGACAATCGCACATCGCTCCCGTCATCCAGGAAGAACTGACTGACTGGTCTCGCTCAGCTCCACTGGTCGAGGTCCCCAAAAAAAAAAAAAAAAAAAAAAAAAAAAACCGGGTTTGCCAGACCACTGCAATCAGGGTCGGGCAGATTGGCCCGGCAGCTAACCAACTAGCTTACCTTACCTACCTACCTGAGCTAGCCAGACAGTTTAGGTCTAACGCGCTGTGAGTGACGCGACTGGTTGGTTGTTGGATGATGGTGGGGAGGGAGGGGTGCCACCTGGACGCTTGTGAGGGTGCGTTGACCACTGTCCGCTGGGGTGCTAGACTGGTTTGAGTAACGAGCTAGAATGGGATCCACAGAAGGAAAATAAAAATAAAAATAAGGAATGGATTAACAAAGGAAGGGAAGAAGGAAGAAAACTCAGGCTGGTTGCGAAAGGAAGGGAACGATCTTCCTTTTCCTTTCTCCGCTTTGGTCAGAGAGAATCAGCAAAGGTAGAGAACTCCCCGATTCCGCTTCATTCCTGGTATGTCATGATTGGACTGGCGGGTTCTGGGGGACCATTGGTGTTTTGTCTGGGTCTGGATATGCGGGCCATTGTTCTGTTGTGCGAACGATCCTGTCTTCCTGTTGGTCTGTGTGACTGACAGGGTCTGTCAGTTGACTCGAGGAGGGTATATCATATGGAAGAGGGGAAATCCAAGAAAGGACAGGAAAGAAAGAAGAAGAAGGAAAGAACCAGGTAGTACAACTGGTTCACCAACCCTTGGTCGATCCCTCTTCGTTCCTACAATGTACACTCTCAACCAAATCATCAACAGATGGAGAGTATACGCCAATATGCAATCGGAGAGAACATTCTTCTTCAGACCCTCCCCACCAACATACCAGCCGTCCGCCCAGTAAGGATCAACATCCACGGTGAGACGTCACTGGCGCAATCATACGTTGTTTGCAGAGCCCGCAAGCAGTGTGACTGACGACAGTTTCCAACCCATCTGGATCCATCACAACCGTGTACGATGTACAATTCTAAACCCACCTAGTCCAAATCAATGGGAACGATTTATTCTCCGATATCAAATCGGCCAGTCCGCCTGCTTCAGATCGAGATGGAAATATGCAGCAAAACTTTATTCCTGCCTCTTTCCACGCCATCTGGACGGAGATCGAATTCCACCATGCGCCCGCGCGGATGGCTGAACTATCAGCGTCAGCATCATTATCATCAGCGCTGTCATCCCCAGCGGTATGGATGAAACGGAAAACGGTCTGAACCCAGCGGAGTGGCTGATGGCTGCGTTTGGAATAAATTAAGGGGAGCGGTCGCTGCCCCGTTTATATGGCACAGCCGGATATCGACCGTTCATATAATTTGGTCACTCGGAGAGTCGGAATTTTGGGAAGATATCCTTGGGGATAACTTCTGACTCCCTTCCATCCAGATATGGAGTACTCTGTAGTCGTTCTTGAACGCAGCTGCGAAAAAAATAAATAAATAAAAAGAAACGGGGAAAAAAAATTAAAAAAAATAAAAAATAAGAACAATACAATAATACAGACCATCGATCAATCCATGGTCCAGACCTCCCAGGATGAGTGGGTCGAATCCCTTCCTTGGTGGTGTGGGTCAATAGGCAAATCACATTATCGCGTCCGCGTTGTTCCTGTTTCTATCTATGGGTATCAGCGGTGGGGACCTGGAAAAGGACTCTTCCAATAATTGAGACGAACGGACCAAAAACCTCATTAAATTACTTAATCGGGCGATCCTGTTTCAGTTTTGATTTTTCTTCCTCTCCTTCTTTCTGGTTTGTTTTGTTTCTTCAAAACCGTCGACCCGTATGCGGTATCCGGAGTACGGAGGTACAACGGTATAGTATTTTTGTGTGGTCGACGGTTGCAGCCTGTCCAGCGTCCACTTCCAATGGACAAATCCTTCTCAAACTGAGGGGTTGATTCCATTGCTTGTCCATTATACAGCCGTGCCGCATTCGGTATCCGTCCTTTGAGCCCAGATATAGTCAGTCCGTTCTGCTGACCGTTCGCATCCATCGCATCCGCCAGTTGCCTCGTTATTGGAGTCGTCCGTCGACACTGGACAGCAGAACAATTGATCAATCAATCTACCACAGGGAGAGAAGGCCCACCGTGATCGATCTGGACGGACCCCTGGGCGAGGGAGGTTTAATTTCCATAACTATCCAGTATTCTCCCTAGTATCGTACCTACATCATAAGTTCATTCCAAATAACCTACCGATGGTAATTGTCAGAATAGACTGGTATCCCTCTGTACCAGACTAAACATGTCATCAGTGATCGCCTCGCAAAGAAAAACCAAAAAAACAAGAAAGAAAGAAGGGAAAAATAAAGGAGATCAACGCCCCAAGTTAGCACCGACTAACCAAAACCCGTCTAGTCTGACTCCGTGGTGCCATGAGGATGATGCAATGTGTCTGTCGATCGTCCCAATGATTACACTATCTTGACCTCAGAGCCTTGCCGATTGTTACTCGACGCGGACTCTCCAAAGCCAATGGTTTTTGCCAATCCGGTCGAGGACAAGAATCACCGTGAGGCTTTCGGCCGGAGTGCTCAAAGCAGGAGGACTGACTGAGACCGGCGTGGTGATGACTAACCTGCCTAACCCGGTGTGTTTCCATGTTGGGGTTAGAGGGAACCGTCAATGGCGTTCATTAAGCGTTCATATACTCATAATATCAAATAAAATAATAATGATAATAGTATATTATTATTATTATTATTATTATTATTATTATTATTATTATTATGTGTGTGACTGAAACTGACAATGTGAACTTGGCCGCGTCCGACCATTCCTAACTTAAAGTCAGCATAATGCATACTTACTCGTAAGTAAGCAAATCCCGACTCCGGAGCCTGACCGTCCGCAATCTACAAGGAATTCCATTTCCTCTCGTATTCGTTAACTTGTCCTATTTTATTATTTATCTATCTTACAATATATTGTTTGTGATTTACTTTCCTTCCCTGAGCTATGCACATAGTTATCGACCTTATCTAAGGTAGGTACAAACTACTCGGAACCAATCAGCACCGCCGGATTGCTTTCCCTCGTTGCGCGCAGATCAAGTCGATCTTTGCTCTTATCGGGCTGGACCCTGAGGGGGACGATCGCTGTACGGCGCATATCCTAACTTCGAACGATGGAGTACAGAGTACACTGTGGAGATATGACTGGAAGGGGAGTTGTCTGCTGTACCGTCTCGCCAGTCGATGCGCTGTCGTGTTGGCCTTTGCCCGCCGAGTTCCTAGACGGCGGCCAATACTTATATAGACGATGTTATCGTATAGGACTGGGTAATTGGAGAACTGGTAATTTTGGTAACCGCTGTGTTTTATCCTTCCAACTTCTGGAAACGCGCTACTCCTGGGTGTTATGAACCGTGGCTTCTACCTTAGCTTAATCTACTGCGTACGCTGGAATTTATTGTGACATGCTACCGTGAAAGAAAACGAAGAGCCCGAGCAACAATTTACATGGGAGAGAATACTGCAAGTCAGCTGATGGCGGCTGACTGAAACTCTTGACACAAGATACAGTACAGAGACAAGCGTCAAAGACCCGCAGTACAAGCAATCAGGGAACACCCCAAACACACAAAACCCTCAGCATAAGCCAGCGGCACGCTGGTTCAATCCCTCGATAGACGGGTTAAGCCACAGCGGGTGGTCGCTTCGGATAAGACGAGCAGCAGCGACAGCACCATCATATACTGGGCATCAAGCATGCGTTGACTCCAGAAACTCCCATGAGGACTCGTCAGGCCTGTTGTCTGATACTTGTCGCCGACCGTCCACTGCGCTGGATGCTGCTTCTACAGATGTTCGCACATACTTCTATCAACTCACGCCGGCTCTGTAAACAGGCATGCAGAGCTATCTCCAATCAGATCCATATCCGAAAGACGTTATCGATGTCCACATTCAACACCCAGAGTTCAGATCAGACCGCTGATTCCAGCAAATCCCGCGCATCGAGCACAAGACCCAGCAAGTCTCCGTATCAGCTTATTGAAGACGTTGAAGATCTGGATCGATACTGCTCTGGAGGCTATCACCCTCTACAGATTGGGGATGAGTTGGCTTGCGGGCGATATCGACTAGTTAGCAAGCTTGGATATGGAGGGTATTCAACAATATGGCTAGGCCGTGATCTACGCAGGGCCAGATATGTGGCGGTGAAGGTCATTACTGCTGATTCCAGTTCCTCCAATGAGGCCAGTCTGCTATCTTCTCTAAACAAATCATCACCCAGACCAGGAAGAGAGATTATCCCATCTCTTATTGACGAATTCTGCATCACCGGCCCCAACGGAAAGCATAGATGTATCGTGACTTTACCCGCACAGATGAGCTTGTTCGATTCTAAAGAAGCTTCGATTTCGGGGCTTTTTCGTCTTAAGGTTGCACGGTCGATAATTGCCCAGCTTATTCGTGGGGTTGCATTTCTTCACCGCGAGAATATTGTACATGGCGGTACGTGAGATAGATATCGATACATATGCCTAGCTGAATTTCGTGGCTGACACCATTTTCCAGATCTTCACCTTGGAAATATTCTAGTCCAGTTTCCTGCAGTGATTGATCGCCTCTCCACGTCGGAGCTATATGAAAGATTTGGAGCGCCAGAGTCAGAAGCTGTTATTCGTCTTGATGGTAAGCCATTACTGGACAGTGTACCTGCCCGTGCATTTATTCCTGGTTGGTTTGGAGTCCCTAGTGACAAGGTTGCTATTGGTGATGAGAAAATCATCCTTGGTGATTTTGGAGAGTCTTTCAACCCAGATACAGAGCTCAGATTCATCTCAAAGACTCTCCCACTTCTTCAGCCACCAGAAGCAAGATTCTCGGATCAAGCACTATCCTTTGCTTCAGACATCTGGACACTTGCCTGTATCATCTGGGAAATTCTAGGCCAGCGACCCTTATTCGAAGCTTTCTTCCCAACGGCCGATCGTGTCACTATGGAGCAAGTTGAAGTCTTGGGCAAATTACCTCCCGAATGGTGGAGAAAATGGGACAGAAGACTAGAATGGTTCGACGAAGAAGGGGAAATCGATCTGAAGCCAGAGATTTCGAGAGACCATGATGGCGTGCGCAGGACCTGGGAGAGGAGGTTTGAGTCCTGCATACAGGAGCCTCGAGCTCAGGCGGGCTTGGAGACCTTGGGAGTTGAAGAAATGAGAGCATGTGAGAAAATGCTTCGGTCGATGCTGGCTTTTCGACCCGAGGAAAGAGTGACAGCACAGCAGGTAATGCAGTCAGAATGGATGGAGGGCTGGGGACTCCCAGCTCTGGAACAGAGCCAGAGAACCTCTGGATCTAATGAAGCTGAATGAATGATACACGATCTCCCTCTGAGCTAGCTTTGAAAAAAGTGACATACATCCGGGAAGTTTCATGAGCTCTACCTATCGGTATTATACCTTAGGATGTACCTATACTCGCTGAATTCCTGATACCTGGTATGGAATTTATACTGTACCGTGTTGCCTGTGGCCATTCTCAATGCGGTATATAGTCCTTACTGGAGATCGCTAATCCGATCTAATTAGGTAGAAAAACGAGCAATTAGTGAGATAGAAAAAGAAAAGAATATAGATTGGTAACAATCAGACGCCCCAGGTTTTGTTTGCCCTTGTAAACGCACACAAACAAGTAACCATCAATCCTCAATCCCATCCACCAACTGAAGATGACAGTCTTCGCTGAGGCTGAACAAAGGCTGAATCGTGGCGTCCATAACTCACCCCACCAGATGCGTGATGGCGCTGTGGCTTTCCACAATTCCCTAAATGTGATACGGCTGCAGAATTGCGTGGATATGCATGGATGTAGCCTGAGTGTGCTGATAGTAAGAGGGATCGTCAGCTTTGCGTGAGAAGGGTCTGCATCATGTTATGCCATGCGGGCTGCTTATATCTGGAGGAGATCCTTAGTATGCTGGTTTGTGCATGTAGATGATGGAGTGACTAGTTATCATGCTTATGTGGGGTATCTGTTGGTTTAGGATTGGAAACCTGGTTGAATACTACGTGCTTGTGATATATAAGCCACTATTCATGACCAATTCCGCGGAATTGGTCTATGATACCCTTTTGGCCGAGTGGTATAGTGGTCACTCGGGTAGTCCTATATCTCATGCTCTTGTCTATCCATCTGTCTGGGTGTGTAAGTCCTACACTATACGAATGAAGATGGGGATTACTGCTCCACAGACTGTTCCTGTTGAGCATGTTTTGTCTAGATCTAAGCTAATCAAATGATATTATAGTTAGTTGGGTACCACCTATCCCCGTCTCCCTACCCTAAGGATACCAGGTATAGGAAAGGACTGGACCATGAGTAAAATACTGCGTCCACTCAACCGACAAAAAACCCCAGACAAAGAAGAGAAGATCCAATTCCTACCAGGCCCACGCCACCCAGCAAACACAAACAAAAGCAAGCAGCAAGCAAGCAGCAAGTAAGCACTAATGCAGATAGCCTTGCTGGGGTGGCTCACCCGCTAGAGGCCTTGGGGGAATAATACCCAACTGCCTGGGAAAAGAAGCTGGTGGTAGCATGGTTGAATAAGGACCTGATATCCTGCCTAATATTATCTCTTCAGGACCTGGCTCTCGGAGACTTATATAGACCACGGACTTTCTCCGCGAGAAAAGCTGGTGGTGTATATCTCCGCGGATGATGACGCTGTATCCCCTGGGACTTCATCTGATCTTTGAACACACTCTTCAAAGTTTGGAATCTGCTTGTCGAATATTATTACCTTACATTGTAAGATGCGTGCAGATCGTTCCCGAAGGCTTTTCTCATATTGGAGCTCTCCATTCACGTCGCCTGGATGATAGGGTTAGGAATGGTAGCTAAACGTAAAGTGCGATGCAGTCGCAAATGAAGGTATCTTGTCCGTTCTCTGGCCGACGGAGTCACATACCGTCCAAGTAGATCCCCAAGCAATGGGACGGGGAAATGTCGGCATGGGTGGCAGTCGTAGAAGGCCGAGAGTGCTGGGATGAAGCGTAGACCAATTACCAATATGTCCTTCTCCGATGTAGGGTGTCGCTAGGACTTTCCACGCTAGAGTTAGGCATGGTACGGAAGATTCCAGTCTTCTCTCTCTTCTTCCCCAGCGGTGGGGAAGGGGATCCGACGTCAGACTAGTCTAGGCACGCCAGACTGGATTGTCCCGATCGATCTATGATTGACAGGCCGTGGTCGTGCGACCAGCAGAGGCGCAGGCCTGCCAACTGGCAACATCGAGTGGCGGAGACTTAAAAGACCAGGGACTGGAAGTGGAGACATTGATCTCACACTCACAATCATTCGACCAAGGTAAGTACCTTGTCCACTAATCCATCAGGGATTCCACGACCTAGTAATGCATTCCCTTGAACAACCTGACTGGACCTATCCCGCCTGTTTTTCACTCCAAGTACTATGTCGGGAATCGACCGTCTTCTTGTTTCCCGTGAATACTCGAGCGTGCGTGCTTCTAACCGCAAGGAGTTATCACATCCTCATATCTAACAAGAGTACTGTCCACACGATGCCCAATCGGCTACTCAATCTCCGATCCGTGGATGTGCGAGCTGAAAGCAACAGTGGGTCGCGTTCATGCGAGTTCAGCCACCGTTGCCAGGATCATATGCAACCCGGCCGAGTCCGAAGCGCCCTCTTCCCTATCCAGTACTCCCCTCTCCACTCTCCCACACCATGATCTGATTAAGAGTACGACGTACTGCGGGGACAGGTCATAACTCGACTGTCGCCTCCGCTTTGCGCCCCACAAGAGGAATGCGATTTGAGATTTCTAGCCTTCGGAATAAAGTTTACTTTGGAGACTGCGGCCCGGCCCTGGTCATTGGATATCGGATAGTCTGTGGATGATGGACATACGCGCACCCGGCTGGCTGACGTCAAGAGATGCCGCTCTGACCTTGGATGCGTTAATATAGCGGTTCATGGAGGCAGTTCGTTCTACGAAATAGAAGGTACCTAGGTACCTGTAGTGCTATTCAACGGCGTACTCGATCTAACGGCGTACCAAACTCGCAGAGCCTTCTTCCCACGGATGGCAACGAGCTCATCCCTGGCCTCGTGAGAGCCGCGTGAACATTGGAAGCAGTACCATTGACCTTCCCCTTCTTAACTCAGGTACCTATGCCTAGCGCACCCCGCTCAGCTTCTCCACATGCTGTCTGCAAGTTGCTTATTTTCTTTCAGCTCCGTTGGACAGCACCCAGCCAGCCACACGGTAGGTGAATGGGTCTGCGTCTTTCCTCCTGTACGGAGTACGCCGAGTGCGCTGCTCGGAGTAGGCGCAAAGCGCGGACTGTGTATGCGGCCGTATGCAATGCACGAACCCTTTGAAGTGGGAGGTTGTCATGCAAGAGCGGCCGGAATCCGCGTCGTCCTGTCCATACAGCATCTGGTCTGTATGTTTGAGTCCATTTTTCTTCCGTGGTTAACGACCATCGCATAGATCTACTATAGGCACGTATTTGGAATCATCAATGATGCGCACGCGTGTGAGACTACCTACTGTACATTACAGGCAGTCTTCTCCAATCGTCCCGACTTACCCACCTACCTACGACGATTGTATTTGTGCATATACTGTGGCAAGACGACTCAAGCATGTCAGAATTTAGCTGGGCTGAGATGATAATCCCTGAGATCAAGGAATCAATTAATCAATCTCTGCATCGGAGACGCCGTACCGACCCTCGCGGCCATGTAATGACCCCGGGGACTGGAATATAAATAGGCGTCTTTCTCTACCGTCAAAGGAGCAAGAGAAACAGAAACAGAAACAGAAACAGCAACGACGAATTTCTTCACTACAAACCTCAGCGAAAAACAGCAACCATGAAGTCCTCCGGAATTGTGGCACTCGCTGCCATACTTCCCTTCGCGCTGGCGAAGCCTCCCAAGCCTCAGCCTGGCATGGTAAGTGCGATTTTTGCGCATAGACTGGTTTGTACTGACGATAACGACAGGAGGAGTGGTGCAAGCAACAGGGCGACAGTACGTTGACATACTTCGGACGTAGTGAGACGACCCGATCACACTGACCATGCCACAGATCGGGTGCTCGAGTACAGCGAGGAAGGGAGAAGATGGAAATGCGTGACATCAAGTGAGTCGGACATCTGCGGCATCGGCCAGGACCAGTCGACGTGGCATAAGGATCCCACAACGGGTAAATACGGATGCTGCGACAAGGGCGAGGAGTGGGTTGTGGACAAGAAGAACACGAAGCAGGGCTCTTGCTGCCCCAAGGGCTCGATCTACAGCTTTAACGCTGCTGCTGGTGAAGGCGCCTGCTGCGACGAGGGACAGGTCTTCAAGAGTGGATCTTGCACTGTCCCTGGCAAGCCTGGTGAGTGAAGAAGATCTCTCTCTTCCGTGTCCTGGAACTCGAGTGCTGATGCAGTGAGTGCCGTGGGAAGAACCCCCCTCCGGAACTTGCGGAGCCTACCTCAAGGACGCCAGGCTGGAGAGCCTGCTTCGCACCTTGCTGGTGCCGTGCTTCCCCTACGGCCACGAGACCTTGAACATATTCATTGAATACTACATCTCTATTCTCCACGGCGGTCTCGATATCATCGATATCATCTTCAAGAACGGCTGCGAAAACCCGCAGCCTTCTCCTTATCCCGGCCCCAACCCGAAGCCGAAGCCTCACCCGTGGTGGAACTGCGGCAACAAGGAGCCCTGCAGATGGATTTCCCTGGAAAACAATGACGCGAAGAAGAACCTTCCGGCAACTGGCGCCACTACAAAAGCCGAATTACCGAACCCGAACAACCGCGTTCAGGACTACGAGTACCCCTTTGACGTGTGGTTGACCAAGTCCCCCGACGACGACCTGGACGTTTACATCAAGGGCGAAAAGATCCAGCCTCAAGCGTCGGGGACGAGCTACTTGATTCCTGGCGGTAAGGCTCTTCCCCATGTCTACACAGACTGACGTGCCGTACGTACCGTAGCTAACAAAAATACGACACCAGGGACCAAAGCCAAAGACGTCAAATACTCATCCTCCAAAGCCACGCAGATCAACTTCTACGGCAAATGCACCGAGGACACCCCATGCATCGGCAAGAACGTAGTACCGTGGACTAAGAAAGTCGTGTACCCGCCTCCCGGACAGGATTGGGAGGACATCGACGTCAGCAAGTACGACTTCGACTTCATCTTTACCATGACGGACGACTCCATCACCACCGAGCAGTACACCATCTACGCCGACGGCGAGAAGGTCGGCATGACCCATGGTCGACTGACACTCGGCGACGACAAGTACAACACCGACCACATCAACATCCGCCAGGCGGGAGCTGCTCCGTATGTCGTTGCCAACGATGGGTTCTGGGGATCCTACCGGATCTCGAAGGGTGAGTGCAATCAATCATCTAGAAAGAAAGGCAAGAGATATGCTGGCATTGATTGACTGACTGGAACACACACACAGACACCCAAACGATCAGAGTGAAGATGACCGATCGCGAGGCGGTCTACCCCACGGATGAATGGTCCTACCGCATTGACAAGCCCTGTGACTGCTAGGTGGGTAAGTATCCGGATCATGGTGGATGAGATCACCCGGGTCAAGGACGGATCCGTGCGCGCATGGATGGATATATGGTGAAAATCGCACATTCAACATCGACAGCCACAGACAGACAGACATTCAACACGAGGCTGTCATCAAAGTCATCTAGATGAGTAGTTCATAGTCAGTGCAATCACAATCACGAGTGTGAAGAGTTGAACAGAGCCTCGCAAATAAACGTAGACAGACAGAGCGAAGTCCTCTCTCTGTATTGAATGAATGAATGAATGAATGAATCGTTAGGGCACGGATATCTCCGCTCCGCCCCACCATGTCTTTCTTCCCTGTCTACTTCTCCTCTCCGCTCCTTTCCTCTCCTTTCCTCTCCTTTCCTCTCCTTTCCTCTCCTTTCCTCTCCTTTCCTCTCCTTTCCTCTCCTCCCTATACTATCCTATCCAGTCGGTCCCTAACTACCTACCTAGTCAGTCCATGGGGGTTCCCCACTCCCCAGTCGATTCGTACTGGATGTCCGTCCCTCTAGTCTGATATTGTGACTGACTGCCGACCAAGAGCGGCACTTTTATAAAGCCCCTGAAAGCAGCCACGGGAAACTCTCCGAAATACTCATGTAGAGCCCTACAGCACCCGTCGAGTAGAGAGGATGGAGGCAAGAAGCCGGTAATTAGAGATAGTAAGGTAGCAGGCTAGCTAAGAGGAGTACTTAGTGTCTGCAGTAAATGTCTACGCCCATACAGTATAAAGTATAAATATAACTAATTATTACAATTACAGGAAGTTACTGCAAGTCTACAGAAACCGAGAACTGCCGAATCATTGATAATACACCTAGACTACCATGACCACTGGGCTAGACCACTGCCATCATGCCAGTGCCTCATTACAACGACAACGGAGACAAACTTGAACCGAGCCATCACGCCAAAAGAAACGAAAAGGAGAAAAACTAAAACGGGGACTGCAAAATGAAACGTAGACAGATTTCGCCAGATACAATCTTGAGATATCAACCGGAATTCTAAGCCATGTAGGTGCTGGAGTCGACGCCGCCCTCGGGGTATTCACTGCATATCATTAGTCCCTGTTACGCTACATCAACATGGTGGAAAGGGAACATACGGGAGGGCAACTTCGAATCGCTTCTCGATATCCTTGAGCACCTTCTCGTCGTCGTCGTTGCTGACGAACGAGATCGACAGACCCTTCGTACCGAAACGACCCGCACGACCGACACGGTGCAGGTAGGAGTCGGCGTCCGCGGGCATATCGTAGTTGATGGCAAGGTTGATCCGCTCGATATCGATACCACGCCCGAACACGTCGGTGGCCACGCAGATACGCTTGTTGAACTCCTTGAACTCCTTGTAGCGTTTGATACTGCGCGACTATTAGCCATCTCTTCGCTCATCCATCTAGTCTAGAAAATACTCACCGCTCCTCCTGGCTCACACCCGAGTGCACGGCGATACTGGGGAAGTTGCACTCGCGCAGCAGCTTGTCCAGCTCATTCGCACGGAGGGTGCTCTTGACGAAGATGATGACCTGGTTGAACTCGAGGTTGTCCAGGAGCTCGTTCAGCTTTCGGTTCTTCTCCGCCTCGCTCAGCTTGATGTAGTATTGCTGCAGACCGTGCAGCGTGAGCTTGGTATCATCGTCGACGTAGACCTCGAGCGGGTTGCGCATGAACTTCTTGCAGATAGGTCGGACGTCCTGCGACAGGGTGGCGCTGAACATCATGACCTGCTTGTCGGCAGGGGTGGCCCGGAAGATCTCCTGAACATCGCGGCGCATGTCTGAAGGGAAACGCAACGGTTAGACACGTGGAACCGCACTCGCAAGAAAAACACGAACTCACCGATCTGGTCCAGCATCTTATCACACTCGTCGAGAACGAATGCCTTGACATTGCGCAGGGAGAGCTTCTTATCGCGAACCAAGGCATTCAGACGACCGGGAGTACCCACAACGATGTTGGGATACGAGTCCTTGTTCGACAGAACCTCCACGTCCTTCTGGATGGGGGTGCCACCGTAGAAGACGGCAGTCTTCACATCGGGCAGGTACTTGCTGAATCGAGCGTACTCGTTCTTGATCTGATAGGCCAATTCACGGGTGTGGCACATGACCAGGATAGAGCACTCGCCCGGCACGGGCTCCAGCTGGTGCAGGGTGGTCAGGACGAAGACCGCGGTCTTTCCGAGACCGGACTTGGCCTGACAGAGAACATCGACATTCAGAATGGCGGTCGGAATGCAGACTTGCTGGACTGTGGTAAGGCGGAACGTTATGTTAGACTTGCACTCGATCCATAACAGTTGAAAATCAAAAAGCAATCGCGTCGCCAAGTCCGTCCATCCCCGAGTGGTCGATCAGGCGAACAAGATGCGGTGTCTGCACTCCACCATCGAAACCAGATGGCAGAGATTCAGCAGTCAATCAACTGCAGCATGCAATCTTTTCGATCGCGAGCTTGCTGCAGACGGCACGAGGACGTCTACCGTCTAGGAAAAAAAATAGAAGATCCCGGTTTAAGGGATCCTTGTCCTGACTGGCCTGACATGGCTACAGGTCTTTTTCACCTGGAAGACCTGGCAAAACCGGTCTCACGGTCGTTTGCCTTGGCAAAAACAACAGACGGTAGTCGCAGGAGCGTGTGCCACGGACCCACGCAGCGCGACTAGTGTCTTGTGATATCCCGAGCAGACATCCTCATGCCGTCCACAGGTTCGGATGAAACGAGTGGCCCAAAAAAAAGCGACGATTGATTTTCCCCCGCGGAGATGGACGGACGTTGGAACATGGAGCAATGGAGGGAGGCTTGTGAGAAAGAACTATGTGATGAACTAACCCTCCGATGGATGTTCGAAACCGCAATCGGTGATGGCACGTAGGAGTTCTCCTTTGAGCAGGAAGTCGCGGAAACCGGTCGAGTGGATACCGACATAGCTACCCTTCTTGTCGGTACGACCAGTCACCGTCAGATCGCCCTTCTTGTCTTCTCCATTGGCGGCGGGAGCGGCCGCGGTGGTGGTGGCCGCCGCCGCATCGGTGGTCTGGAGCTCCTCGTCGGAGTAATCGATGAGATCTTCCTCGTGAGACATGTTGACGGACGTTGCTACAATAGCACGGGGTGTTGAGAAAACTCTGGTGTATCGCGGCGCGTCTTTTTTTCCCAACGCAACAGGAAGCTTGGGGTTAGATGTCGAGCTCGAAACAGACTTAAAAATTAGAACAATGCGATCGGCTGGACGAAAAATATCACAGGAACCCGTTTCCAATCCGTTTGTGATGAATTGAACGGTAGATCAGGTCGGGTTGAAAGGCGTCCGGAAGGTGATGGAGATGGAAAGAAAGATTGCAGGTTCGCGAGGGATGGGCGGAGAGGCTGAGTCCATGGTCGGCGGTCACGTGGACGAGTGGATTAGTCACCGCCGCCTGCGTTGTCCCGTTCAGGTTTAGCGCCGATGTGCAGCAAGCTCTTCCAGACTTCTTTCGATCTCTGTCTCTCCACAGACATGACGACAATAATAACCCATTGGACGTCCTGAACAACGGTGTCTTGCCAGAGGTCTTGGGCCCGGGGCCATCCCATACAATGGCCAAAGCGAAGGCAAAGAAGACCAACACCGGCGGAGCAAACAGTCACATCCGGGCCAGACTGGACTATCTAAACAAAGCCGCTGCCTTTCTGCAAGCGACAGCCAAGCGACCAGGGCCACCAGCCCGCGACAGTCTCGGCCAACACAATGAGGACGACATGGACCTGACACCCAATACAACAGCACGTATTGTCCCCCAGGTCACGGGCATCCTCACCGACCAGAATCCCCAAAATCACCGCAAGACTCCTACTCCTTCTACTACCCCTCAGCATCTAACCCAACTCTCCCGCGGCTACATCTCCCAGATGCGCGGGGTCTCGCTGAAGACGCGAACCCGGCTCCCCATCGACGTCAAACGATCCTTCTGCAAGCGCTGCGACACGATCCTCACCCCAGGAGTCACCAGCACGCAGGAGATCCAAAACGCCAGCCGGGGCCGCCGCAAGCCGTGGGCTGACGTGCGGGTCGTCCGCTGCGACACCTGTCAAACAGAAAAGCGCTTCCCCCAAACGGAGAAGCGTAGCCGGAAACTACCAGAGCGTCGGAAGGACAAGGAACAGAAGCAGGTCCAAGTCACCGACGAATCTTGATTTTGACCCTCCTTCGGCAAAAAAAAGAAAAAGGAAAAGGAAAATGAATATTAATATCAATATTAAATATTAATATTTAATTATATGCTTTTCTGCTTTTTAGTGGTCTCCCCCACACCCGGATCTGAGAACCGCGCTTGGACCTGACCATATGACTTGGGCTCGGGGAGGACAGGCGTCTATCTCCCTGCTACTAGGGTTCGGCAACCTGGGGGTACCTGCCTCCCTCCGTTGGAGGTCTGCCTACGCCGGGACAGCAAGGGGGGTGGAAGTGGGAGTGTCGGTCTGGAATCTCATTGGCACAATATTCCAGTCAATATGAAACACCGATGCGGGTTTTTCTATTCTGTTGGAAAGGCTCACGCAGGTCCAATCCTAATAATCCCGTTCGCCACGCGATCGGCTCAAAATCGCCCAGCCCGAAGGGTCATGTGTGTGACTACTACCAGAGTCATGGTGTGCGAGAAAGTCACTAGAACCTGAGGGATTATCACTGCATGCGACGGGATGATTGGAAAGCCTAAGCGGGGGTTCCCTTTCAGCCAGCCCCGGTAGATGGGAGCGGGAAAAAGGATAAAAAAAAAGTAAAGGAAAAAAAAGACACAACCCTCTTTTCTTACATGCGTCAGATACCGGAATTTGACATCGTTTGCGATCCCAAACAGGGCTGTCGGCGGGGCCGTTCGGGAGCTATCGAGTCTAACCTAGGTGGTTGGTGGACTCACTGGCGTCTGAGATAGCCCGAGCTAAAAGCAAAAAGAAAAAAGCATGGGATTACCTTGGAACACATGTGCAGGGCGCGCTCGGCCATACTTCCGCTCACCGCGATATCTTCGGTGCGGACATGTTCAGGTCGGAGAATTGGGACATGGAAAAACAAAAAACGACAGGATCGTCGCCACTACTGTTTAAGGCATTGCAAGTACATCAAAACACAATTTGCAGCATGAGGGGGAATCGCAACACCAGAGAAGACAACAAAGTGGACTAGACGGATTTCATCAAGCGCAAGACGTGGTTCTCGTGAGACATAACAATCAAGTCGCCGGACCTACGTAATCGAGGCCCAGGGCAAACGGACATATACCAAAGCGAAAGTAAAGTAAAAAAAGCAAATGAAAGGAGGACTCCAGCGCTAGAAACAAAACACCATGCTCTTCCCGCCAATATGTCCGGCTTCCCGAGTGATTCCAAAGATCGCAAATGGCCGCGAGGCACACAAACCCATCTTTAACAACGGCGCTTGAAACAAACTTAAAAAGCAAAAAAAGACAAAGAGATCATAAATCTTCCGAATCATCTCACCGTGCATGAGCATTAGGTCTGGTGTTGACGCACGCTGCCGAAGAAAGCCGCATGCCGTCGTAATAAAACAGAGTCCGTGAGGATAAGTCTGGTATATAGGTTTTTTTGGGTGATTTGCAGTTGCCGTGCCATCCAGCGATCATTCGTTGTTTTTTTAAGTATTTTTAATTCGTGTTGTTCCAGATTTTCATCGTATGTTACTGGTCACACTGCACGGAATGCTCAGATCGTCGAAAACGTAGTGAAGATGGTATCGACCGTGCCGATCCCGTTGTGGCGGTCAAGGAGAGGAAGGGGAGAAAGAGGAGTGGTCAAAGGGTGCACAGAGCGCCTCCATGGTGAGGGAAGAGCGGTAAGAGGCAAAAGCAACCGATCGAGTGCATGAACAATGTGCGGCACGCGTTGTCGTGCATATTCCAGAGGATATGTATGTCGTATGTATGTCGGAGCGGTATAGTGTGGGGAGGAGGGTCGGGAGCGAAGAATCATCGTCGGCGGCGGGCGGCGGCTTGGTCCAGACGTTGGTCGAGACCTTCAATCCGCGCGCGATACGCTTTCACGATTTCTCGTATGTGTCCGATTTTCGCCAGCTCGTTCTCCAGATCGTCGACGGAGGCCAGGATGGCTCGGGTGCGGGCGATCTCGGCGTCGGCGTTCTGGATGACATTTCCGGCGCGATCGTAGGTGTTTTGGATGGACAGTTGCATCTGATCCTCCAGCTAGTGGGCATTAGATTCTGGATTTCCATGAAGGAGAGGAGATATGACGGGGATTGTGAAACCACGGTGCAACCCGCGCTGGACTTGCGACGGAGGTCACGAGAAGGGGCAGACGGGGTAGAAGGGAAAGGAAACGAGGAAACGGAACAGAGGAAGGACATACATAGTCGATGCGACTCCGAATCTGTTCCTGTAAGCCATCCAACTGATGCGACAGGGCGCGCAGGCTCATGGGATCCAGGAGCAATCGTCCCTGACTGCTGGCGGCGCTGGCGGCGCTGGTGGCGCGCGAACTGGAGTTGCTGGTTCGCCCAGTGCCTCTGCCTCTGGAACTCCCATTGCCGACATGGCCACTCTGCAGGGCGAGCTGCTGCTGCTGGCGGAGGATCTGGATCTCGGAGGAGGTGAGGCCAAGCGAGGTGTCGGGAATCGAGGCTGATACGGACATTTGGTCCTGGCAGAGACATGCTCCAACCGCGACGGGGGGGGGGAGTCTAGCAAGCGCCGGTCGAACTCGATGTGTAGAGACAGAACGGACCGAAGATCATGATGATAGCCCACGGACACCAGCGGAGGTAGAAGGAGGATGATCGGAGGAGAAAAGTGAGGAGAGGAGGAGACGGAGAGAGAAGGGGGTAGGTGGTTAGATCGGGTGTGTGGGGGACTGTCTCCCGCGTGTGATTATTTTTCTTTTTTTTTCTCCTTTTTTTCTTTTGTTTCGTGTTTCTTTATTTTATAATTTTCCGAAAGAAGATCGACCCAGATATCCCGTCCCCAGGGTCAGGCTGTCATTGGGAAAGAGGAATGGGGGGTGTGGGAGGAGAGAGAGGAGAGGGGAAAGGCAGACGAAGGAGGGATGATGGTGGGAGACGAACAAGCCCGATTGAGGCAACGGATTGTCGGCGCCAACCAAAGTCAAAACAACACCTCGGAAATCCCTGGTTGATTCCCAGACCGTCAATCATCAGAAGCAGAATTTGTCATCGGTAAGAATAGAATCCGACCACAGAGTCCCGAGGAGGGAGAGGGTTACACTGACCGGTTCGGGGGTGGGTTGACTATCAAATGAAGGGCGCGAGAGGTCCGAGTTGTCTCGGCGGATGAGATCCCAAGAAGAGGTGGATCGGAGAGAGGAATAAGAAAGAAAAGAAGTAGGGGAGAGAAGAAGGAGAAAAAGAAGAACCAGAGAGGAAGAGAAGGAGAGGAAGAGGGACAGATGGGTCGGGGATGCGGAGATGGAGAGGAGAAGATGCAGTGTCCAGAATTGGTCGTGAAGAGTCACAGTAGATCCCTAGATATATATGTCTTTATATATGTCTTTGGTCAAAACTAAAGAATAATTGCATTCATTCTGGAGATCCAATGGTGGTTGTAGTGTCGGATTGAGGGAATGATCTTGTTTGATAGCAGATCATTTCCTGCCATTTCTCTTTCTGTTTCTCTCTATCTCTCTCTCTCTCTTCCGCTCTTCTCCTCCTCTCTCTCTCTCCAACCAACAACTCCCGTTCAGGATCCACTTCATCCTCCCTTCAAATCCAGTCCTTTCCCATCCTTTTCGTGTTTGTACTCTCACTCAACTATAGACCCTCTCAATCCGTCAACTGATTCGACCTCCGATCAACCGCGTTCGCGAAACCCCAACGGTCCGTCCGCCGCAATTGCGAACGCCTTGCTCCACCGATCAAACCCTTCCCCCCCGTCAATTGAAAGTCTTCCCCACCAGGAAAAACAAAAAGAATCCATAATCTCCACAATCCAGTTCTGAATCCCGCTGCCCAACCCGTGAGGCTGGGGCTCTGCGACCGCGCCGTGTCGCCTTGATTGGGCTGGAAGCTCCCGCTGCACCTCCGAGAGACGATCCCCAACCTGGCGAGACCAATCCCGGTGCGCATCTCGTCCTGCAGCACCGTCTGGTGTCGCTCTGGATTCGTGAGTTCGATCCACTCAGTTGGCTCCCCGCTCGACGGTGATCCCACCGGCGGAGTAGCGTCGTTCGTCGTTGGGTCGCCGCAGCAAGTCAGACTTCACCGCACCCCACTTCCTTCATTTCTACCACCTCCCCTCCCCCTCCTTCGGGGACCGCTGCCGACAAGAACAAACGTACGGATTGACGGGCTGGAGCTAGACGGCTAACGGGTCTCGGGTTGGTACAGGTGTAGACCAATCATCGATCGTATCCCACGACTATCCTCCTTCCGACCTCAGCCTACTATCCCTCCTCGACACACTCCGAAACATCCCACGGAACAAGCTACCACTCCCTGAACGAAAAGCGCACAACCCGCCACAATGCCCAAAGACAACCTCTCCATGAACCCCGCCATGGCGCAGCGGAAAGCCGAAAAGCAGAAGCAGCTCAAAAAGAGCAAAGCCGAGGCGCAGGCCCGCTGCAACGAGAAGCTCGCCCGCCGCAACCCAGACCGCATCCAGCGCCAGATCAACGACATCAAAGCCGCGGAGGAATCAGGCCAGAAGCTGCGCCCGCGCGACCAGCAACTCCTCGAGGCCCTCCAGCGGGATCTCCGAGCCGTCCAGAAAGCCCGCGACGCGCTCGGCGACCAGGCCCCCAAATTCGACACCGCACGCCGCAGCGGCGACTCCTCCCGAGGCGGCCGCGGCCGTGGCGGCGGCGTCCTCGGAAAGCGACGGCGCGACGAACACGGCCAGTTCTTCAACGATGACGGCGACAGCAGCTCCACAGACGAAGAAGTACGGCGCATTCCCATGCCCCGCGATACGCCCCCTCCCATCCCCAAAGAATACCAAAGACGACACGGACAAGGTGGTGCTGGTGGTGGAGGTGCCCAAGGCCCGCACGCCCTCCCATCCAAGCCCCCCACAGCAGCACCCTCCAAAACAGTCTACGAGGCCAAGCCCGAAATCCGCGACCTCCGCCAAGAAGCCATCAACAAGTTCATTCCTGCCGCCGTGCGCACCAAGCAGGACTCTATCCGCGGACAGGGCAAACTGCTCGAACCGGAGGAGATGGACCGGCTGGAACGCGCGGGGTATCAGGCTGGTCCGGCGAGTAAACCTGCTGCTGCGTCAGCAGCAGGAGGGGGAGATAAAGGAGAAGCGAAAGATATAGATGAAGACGATGACGATATCCAGAGACGATTACAGGAAGAGGAACGGCGGTTTAATCAGGAGTTGAAGTCTGTTCAGATTGAGGAGGTAGAGGATGAGGAGGCTTAGTTTCTCTTTATTCGTTCCTTTCTTTGGGATGATCGCGGTGTGTATTATGTATATGTATATGTTATGTTCTGGGCTGAGGTATGATATGATATCATTTGTATACTAGGTAGGTAGGTAGGTAGGAATTTGTCAATGCCTGCCTGCATTACTATTACTACTATTGCTACTCCTCCAATTATTATAATTATAATACACCTTGCACAGACTGCTACCCGGCGAAAGCCACGTGCTCTCCATCTTCCACGGTCTTACAAAGAAATATGGGAGATAGGTTTAAAATGATTGAAACACTATTCCATGATCCCTATTACAAAACTCACCAGGGAGGAAAAGAAAAAGAAATTGAAAGAAAAAGGTGAAAAAAAGGGAACTCCAAGCCTGTATGTACATGTAGTACTTGAGAACGAATCCCTTATACTCCGAGCCCACAAGATCCAGCCAACGCCACTCCGTAGAAGGGAGGAAAGGAAGAACAGAACGACAAGAGAAGCAGGAGGGAAAGGGGGAAGAAATGGAAAACGCCATAGGAAAATCCAGGAGAGGGGATAAAAGGAAACGAGTCGCAACGAGTGACTAGGGTTAGAAGAGCTAATCAAGGCGGGAAGGTAAGAAGGGGAAGGTAGACATCCCGGGCGTGACAACACAAAGGAAATCGGGGAAGAAAGCGAAGAGGAAAAAAAAGATGAGTCGATGAGTCTGTGTCTCCCAGTACTCGACATGCAACGCGAGAAAACAAATATGCTCCATTCCATGGCTCGCATGGTGTTGCTTGCGCTCTTTTTTTGTGAATATGCACGACCACCGAAAGGCCTCCCGTAACTCCAGAAAATATGGTGATTATTAAGATGTATGGTTGTTTCAAAAGCATTCTGCCAACTAGATACCCAAAAGGCAGAGCTCTCTTCGGATGTCTGCTGCAGATGCAGCTGCTTTCCGCGGGTCAACCGCAAGGGATGAGCAGTAGATTAATCAAATATCGGACGACGAGATCGAACGAAGGTATAGAATGTCGGGGAGAAACAAGGTCGGGCGCTGGGCTGAGTGAAGTCTGACTACCTCAGGTTGCGGATGACCTTGCGACCACGCGCGAGGAAGGGACTCGGCATCTCGTCTCTTTCAGGATCCCACACCGCAGGAGGGTCGCGCTCCACAGGCTTCATGTTCGAGCAGGTGGTGGCCCGGGAGTCACTGGCACACCGTTTGAGTTCGTCCATCGGACGTCCGCCGGCGCGCGCTTGAGCGAGCTCCACCAGGGTCCGGCCACCCATGTTCCGCTGCATCACGGCCTTGAACATTTCTTCGCCACCGCCGTTGGTTTTCGATGGGGGCTGCTTCGAAGCGCCGGACTTGCGCGTCGGGGATCCAGCATCGGCGGCAAGATTCGCCGACGACGGAATCTTCGACAGCCGGCGGTGAGGCGACCTGGATTTGCTCTCCCTCTGATGGGGATCTGGCGGGTTGTGGCTCGACGCCTGTGGCAACCGGGACTGATTGGAGGGGAAGAGGGAGGGTTGATTGCTGAGCTTTTGCATGAAAGCCGCCGTGTTCTGCCGGAGAAGAGGCCGGACCGGGGCTTTGAACGGATCGGGCTTGACCTTGGGGCGAGTTGGTGAGGGTAGGTCAGGGATATCGTCTTCGTCGTCAGAGTACGCCAAGGTCGGCTCCCACTTCGTTCTCTGTCGTTCCGCATCGGCGAAGATGTTCTTCCCCGTGTGAGCCCCCGACGTGCGGCGGGGGGAGAGAGAGAGCGATGCGATGGAGATCGGGGATGGCTCAGCCATTTGGACATCAACAGGAGATTCAACCACCGTCTTGGAACGGTTCAAGGGCGTCCGCGTTTCCTTCTTGGGTCGCTTGTTCACGTTCGTCGTAGGCGACTCCATCGACACCTGGCTCACGTCGGTGCTGGACGGGAAATCCGTGTCGTCGCCATTGCTAACGGAGGATTGAGATCGACGACTCGACCGGAAACCAGAGTCGTCCCGGAGGCTGCTGTGGCTGCTATTTCTCCTTTGTTTCTCCACCTCGTGCGCGACGCGCTCCTGTACTTCGAGCTCAAATCGCTTGCGGAGCTTTTCCAGTTCATTATGCACCTGACGGTCGATCTCCAGTCGTGCCTTGACTTCCCACTCCCGACGCACCGTGTTCTCGATGTCGTTCTTCATCTGCTGTTTCTCTTTCTCGAGTCGGCTGTACGCCTGCTCAACCTCCCGGGCCTTTTGCAGGGCACTCTCCTCGCGTCTCTTGAGCGTCTTGGCCAGGTTGATCACCTCCTTCTCCTTGCGCATCAGACGGATGACCGGCATGTTTATCAGAGTGGCCGTGTCGGGACGGTGATCGGGATTGACGCGCAAGCAGCTTGCGATGATGCTCTTCAGCTCCGGGGAGTAGAAGTCCGGCAGGGGCGCAAACTTCCCTTCGCGAATCCGCTGGACCAGCTGGATGTGGGTCTTGGCATTAAAAGGGGGCTCCCGTTGGCACAGCTCGTACATGATGCAGCCCACCGCCCAGATGTCGGAGCGCAGGGTGTACTTCTCCGCAGCGCAGATCTCCGGGGACATGTAGAAGGGCGTACCCACGTAGGTGGATGCAAAGTCATGGGAGTTCATCAGCTTGGACAGCCCGAAGTCACCGAGCTTGACCGAGTTGTCGCTCCCCAGGAAGATGTTCTCGGGCTTGAGGTCACGATGAAGGATGGTCATCTGGGCCTGTTTGCCTTTCAGACCCGACGGCTTGGGAACGGGACCCAGGACATTCGATCCGACTTCGACGGGGTCTGAACCGTAGTGGCAGCGGTAGAGGGCCGTCACCAACTGCGACAGGATCCGCCAGACAAACTCCTCTTCGGCATACTTGTTCGTCTTTTTCAGGTTCTTGATGACCATGCTAAGATCCCCACCGCCACAGTATTCCATGTACAAGTACAAGTCCTGGCTTGCCTTCAAGTGTTCTCGATGGTAGTAGGCGACGATGTTCGGGTGTCGGAGGGAACTGAGGATGTTGAACTCGGCGGTGAGCTGTTCCCGTTCTTTCTGGGACATCTTGATGTAGTTGATCTCCTTGCGACAGAGGATCTAGTTCCAGTCAGCTCGAGTCGAGTCTGTCAGTTCGTCGTGTCTGAGAGACTTACGAAGCCATCTGCCTTCCTCCTTACTTTGCGGATGATGCCAAACGAACCACAACCTGGACACGGAGAGCTCGTTAGTTCCCACCACCAGGACAACCACCAGCCAGAAAGGGGGACTATAGTGTACCAATCTTCTCCAACACCTCATACTTTTCTGCCTCTGCCAACGCAATTGCCATGGCGACTAAGGAGTGCAATTGAGGAGGCCAGCGGCAGGGAAATTAAGGGACAATCGGGGTCGCCAGAAGCGGAGGAGTCGAGGGGGGAGGGAGATGAGATGAGGGAGGAGGGTTTAGATCATTTATGACCAGGACGTTGGGGATGAATCGGAGGCTGTTTCGGTTAGTAGACGTCGACGATGAGGATTTGAAGATGGAAGTACAGATGCAGGTTTAAAGAAGTTTGGCATTCTGTATGCACTGCTGGAGGAGCCGAATGTTTAGTCGGGATCCGTTGCTGAGCAACGCTCTGCTCCATGGCTCTTATCCCCTTTGCGCAGGCGGTGAGGTCGGGCGGTGTAGTTCTTTGTTGCGGGACAGCGTCATCTTTCCCCGAACAAACCGTCACTGGGGTGCACTGGGGGCCGGTGGAGAGTGGATTCATGGAGAGATGCATGGCCTCCATGCATGGATAGAGACATGGCATTATTGATCCGGTCCTCGATAGATGAGATGGTCCTGGCGTTACTGCAAGGACTCGGTGGGTTCGGGTGGTTCGCGGCAATATACGGGATTCGTCTGCCCCACGTGATCGTCCTTATCGATAAAGACCGCCCGCACTTCCAAGTCGCCTCCTCGACATCATCGAGAGAGACCGAAAGAGAACGACACCTCTATCATGCCCGCGATGCCAGATCGGAATGTTCTTCGCAAAGATCAACTGGAAATCAGTCTAGTCAAGGAGAAAAAATTGATCAAGGAGGGCAACCTCAAGGATGATAACCCCCTTGATCTGAGCGAGCCGTTTGCGGAGCTCTGCAGCGCGTGTCGTAAGGGGGATCTTAAAGTTTGTCAAGAGAAGATCACCGAGGGGGCTAATATCAATGCCCGCGATCCCTATGACTACACCCCCTTGATCCTGGTGAGTGTCTGACCGACTTTTGGGCGCCTTGGGCAATCACGGTGGGGGGTTCGTCTAACGGGTGGACACAGGCCAGTCTCTGTGGCCACTACGAGGTGGTCCGGTTGCTCCTGGAGTCCGGCGCGTTGTGTGAACGAGATACTTTCCAAGGGGAACGGTACGGCGTCTTGGTTTGAATGGTCGCGTGTCTGTCGGCTAAGACATCTGCACACAGTTGCCTGTACAATGCGCTGAACGATCGCATCCGCAATTTGCTGCTGGAGTACGACTACTCC
Organism: Aspergillus neotritici; assembly: GCA_023619815.1. Taxonomy (NCBI): domain Eukaryota; kingdom Fungi; phylum Ascomycota; class Eurotiomycetes; order Eurotiales; family Aspergillaceae; genus Aspergillus; species Aspergillus neotritici. The sequence goes on along the minus strand of JALZYL010000042.1, from coordinate 178,623 downwards.
AAGTCAAGCGATCCCCTGCAGCCTCTCGCCGCCCATGTCGCTTCGTTGCTCACGCGCGAACAGCCCGTGACGTCGGATATTGTCGTGACCGCCGCCGAGGAGTCGCTCCACCTACACAAGTTCGTCCTGGCCGCGCGATCGCCGTATTTCCGGAATAAGCTCGCGGCGGCCCCAGAGAGTACCTCATGGAAGCTCCCGAGCACGATCCCGCCCCAAGCGTTTGGCATCGCGATCAAATACCTGTACCTCGGGGAAGCGCCCCGCGACCTGAAAAGCGGACCCGGGACCGGGTTCACCGAGTCGGAAGTCTTCCAGGGGATCGACCGAGTCGCACGACACCTCGAGATCGACACCCTCCTGGACAGCATCATCGACAGCGGAGATCGACGGTTAGCCCGGCAGCGGCGATCGGCGGAATTATCCAAGGGCCGGGACCAGCTGGAAGCATGGTTCCGAGAGAACGTCCTCGGGAACAAACTGGTGGTGGAGACGTCCAAAGCGAACAAGGTGAAATGGGACCGGGAGAACGCGATCTTCGCGGACATCCTGCTCCAAGCGGACGAGCTCCCCGAAGACGCCCAAGACGGCCGCGAAGCCAAGTCGACGTTATTCCCCTGCCACCGGGCCATGCTCCTGCGCTCGGAATTCTTCCACACCATGTTCTCGAGCACGTTCCGCGAAGCCTACGTCACGGACCACCTGCACATCGTCAACGTAGACTGCTCGCCAGAGGTCCTAGAGATCGTGCTCACCTTCCTCTACACCGAGAAAGCTGACTTCTCCCTCGACGTAGCAGTAGACGTGCTCTTCGCGTCAGACATGCTCTTCATTGAGAAGCTCAAAACCAAAGCCGCAGTCGTAATCAGCACCCTCGGCAGCGGCAACCTGTCCCAATCAGAAGCCGCCAAGACACGCGGCGCAAAAGAAGAAGAAGAAGAGCTCGACATCTACGGGATCATCCGCGCCGCATGGATGACGCGCGTCCAGCGCCTGGAGGAGTTCGCCGCGCGGTACCTCGCCTACCGCCTCGAAGCACACATCGACTCGCCCGAGTTCGCCGAGCTCATCGAGGAGTCTGCCTCGCGCATCAAAGCCCGTCAGGAGACGGACTCCATCGAGCTGCTAGACGACATCCGGTTCTACCTCAACGAGCGGTTCCGACTGCGCTTCGACGATGCAGGGCTGGGTGAAATGATGCGCAGCGCCGCGCAGCAGCCGCAGAAAGCAGCCGCCGCTGAAAATGGCACGGAGAAAGAGGTAGAAAAGGTCACTGACGGCGTCGCCATGATGAATCTGTCCAAGGTGGCTGCGCCAGCTGACGACGGGGACCACCACGCGCCTGTGATCCGCACGCTGGACGGCGAAATCGCCAGCGACGAGTTCGACAAGGACGCTGCCAATTATCAGATTCTGATGGCGAAGCTGGATGCTATCCTGGAAGATCTGAATCTGGAGGCGTAGTGGGGGGGAAAAGAGAAGACTGGATAGGGCGACGATTTATGAGTATGAGATATGCAGGTATATACGCATGGTCGGGTTATATAAATATATACGTATAGAATGGGAATATTCTGGTTACGCATGGGATAGAACCATATGCTAGTACCTATGGTTATTTATGAGGTTGTAAACAGCAGCCCTAAGAATAGCTCGTAGCATGCTAGGATATAGTATACACACACACACACACACCCTCCTACCTCAAGCTATACATACATGTATACATATTCATACCTGTATCTACGTCTGGTTATCCCCTCTAGCTGCTAAGGACCAGCGAACGCAACCATCGATATAGATAATGACCTTCCATCCATCCATCTAGCTAGCTAGTAGCTAGTTAGGCTAGGCTAGGCTAGAAGTAATAGATAGATGGATAGATGGATGGTCGGTGCTCAGATCTCAGGTCTCCGGTCAGGTCAGACCATGTCGAGTGGACTTATCGCGCCGGGTGGGAGTGTATACTTACTTTATTATATTTATACCATGTTAGGCGATTCTAAGCTTGTAGCTGAGTATTTTCTAAGGTAGGGCTTCTTGTTTGGTTGTTAGTCTGTTATTTATATTGTGTTGTGTTTGTTGCTTGTATGATCCATCTATCTAAATACCTAGTGATGATGGTAGTGGCTAGAAGTAGTAAGTAATAGTAGTACCCGAGTAGGCAGGGAGACAGTAGATGATATGGGACTTTCACGATGAGTAGATAGTGTAGTCGGGTTAACACGTTAGTAGGTAGGTAGTGATATCAAGCTCAAAAAAGCGAGGATGATTCTTTAGTCACTTTTATAAAAACATAATCTGATCTGGATATCAGAACTAAGTTCCCTGGTTAACTATTACTATCTTTATTACAAGGGGTGAACAATGAATGGAATGTCAAAGACGAAATGTTTATTGGAACCCAAGTTGAAGGCGCAGTGAACTAATATTAAGCCGTACCTTCAGTCAAGTTGAAATGCAGTTCAGTTCTCCCTCCCTACAGATATTACTATATATAAAGAATAATATAAAGACCAAGAAGTAAAGTAAATCATATCAAAGCTTCTTCTCTTCTCTTCTCTTCTATATATATCGGGAATCAAGCCAATCTATCAGACTCAACAAAAATAAAATCCATGCTCGACCCAGAAGCCCGCTGGATATCAATCAGATATACAGTTCAGTTATTCTTTGAAATGAAAAGAGAAAAGAAATCGTGTCACGTCATATCAGAACAAAGGAAATGAAGGACACACAAAAGAAACCACACTTCCCACAACTCCTTTCCTTTCCTTTCCTTTCCTCCCTTTCCTTTCTCGCCTTCTGGCTCTCCAGCGTGGATGACATGACATGATCATCGACGTCAATCAAAGGCATGGAAATAAACTAAAATATACACAACTTCCGAAACAGAAAATATGTATAAGAGAAAAGAAATGAAATGTATGCACCCGATTCCCGTTGTATATATATATATGTATGAGAAAGCCACGGCTGAAGGGAAGAAAAGTAAACACGCAGGGGGGTATCATCAACGAACAATCAAGGAAAATATTGCCCTTTTTTTGAAGTTTTTCTTTTTTTTTTTTTGGTTTGTTTCTTTTTTTCTTCGTTCATACCATGGCAGTTGCCACAGGACGGCCGGAGTGGCAGCCCCGTTCGTGACGCTTCATGTTGCTCCGCACGCTAAAGGCCTTGCCGCAGCCGACGTGCGTGCAGCGGAAGGGCTTCTCGCCGGTGTGGCTGTGGGAGTGGATGCGCAGACTGGAGGGTCGCGAGAAGGCCTTGTGGCAGGTGCGGCAGATGTAGCGGTCATGGTGCTGCTGGTAGGGGGTGGAGTTGGAGGGCGGGAAGTAGTGGTGGTGCTGCCAGGCCGGGGTGACGGGGGAGATGACCGGTTGGTGGGCGGCGGCGGCGGCGGGAGGCATGGGAGCGGCCGTGGGGGAGGCGGCGCTCTGGTACGTGGAGGAGGTGGTGGGTCGTTGGTAGTACATGGCGTTGGTGGAGGGCTCCACGGGCGAGGTGTAGGAAGCGACGCTGGGAGCGGGGGAGGCGTAGGGCCCGCTGGAGACGTTCTGGATGGAGGAACCCTGGCTGGAGATGGAGGAGCGCTCCGAGGGGCTGGGCAGGGTCACGGGCGCCTGCGGGTAGGACTCCATCTTGACGGCGGCGGTGGAGGATGCGGAGGGCGAGTAGCCGTTGCTGTGGAAGCCCGAGTCCGGACGCAGCGGGGGCGTGGGCGGCATGTTGGCCGGCAGACCGTGCAGCGAGACGGAGTCATATTGCGACCTGGCGTCGGACTCTCTGCGCGCGGGGGGCGTTAAGCGCTGGCGCTCTGGTTTCTGGTCAGTGGGAGGGTTCGTGTGGGACTGCGACGGCAAGACCTACTGGCAGCATGCATGGCGGCACCGTCGGCGCCTTCGAGGAGCGAGGAGATGGAGGGAAGGGAGAATTTGCGCTGTTCGTCGACGGGCGGGGAGAGGGGTGGCTGCGGGGAGCGCGTGTATGACGTCGGCATGGACGGGAAATACGAGCCCTCGATGGAGGGCTTGAAGGCGGAGGATGGGGGCTTTGCCTTGGAGACGGGTTCGGGACCCGGGGTGATGAGGTTGGCGAGATCCATGACGATGTAGATGGGAGGTATATCGGGACGCTAATATGTAGTGACCGGCCCTAATGGCGTGTGGGAGGATCGAGGGAGAGGGAGACGGGGAGAGTATGGGATGATGGGATAGGATGATGGTAGGTGATGAGAAGTCAGCGAGAGAGGAGCGGATGAGACGGGGCCCTGCAGGATAGATATATGGATGAAGATGTCTCGAGGCGTGGCTTGGAGGGTAAGGTACAAGTGGGGGAGGGATTGGAGAGAACCAGGGGGGATCGAAAGAGAGAGAGAGGATAGACGAGGTGGATTTTCTGGGTACGGGTGGGGATGATCATGATCCAGTGTTAATTGATTTTATTTAATTGTTTAATTATTTAACTGTTTAATAAATATTTATCAGAATAATCATAAAAGAAAAGAATAAAATAAAAGAAAGAAAAATAGTAAATCCAAAGGATAAAATCATCCGCTAGTATGATAAATGGACAGGTTAATTATAGCTCGTTTGTCTATACTTCCGTCCACCTAAACGAGCAGATTAACCAGATCGGGCGACGGAACAATCCGACTGTTGCCTCTGTCGAGAAATAATAATCATAATAATCTTTCTGCTGATCGTTTCTTGATTCGATTCCTTCTTATATTTTATTCTTTTATCCTGTCTATAACTTGTCTATAATACTCTGTCTATAATACACCCTATCTGTGCTCGGTCTGGTAATTCCTACCAGACTCTTCCAAGCCATGACCTCTGGGACACGCGACATCTGTCATTGTCTGTTCATTTCCTTTCCTTGGATGGGTGGGTCCGTTCTCCGACTAGACCTGTCTAGGGTGATGTGCCATTAGTTGGTATTGTTTCGGTAGGCTCAACGAGAGCTAAACGTGCCTTGGTTCATTACTTGTACTTGGTTCATATTACTTGTACGCTCGGACAGTCAGAAGTCCAGACAGATAATAAAATCGAGGATTAGAATAATAAAGAGAAATAGGAAATAAAAAATAAGTAACATAATAAATAAAATAATAAAGCAATAATAAAGAAATAATGAAAAATAATAAATAAAATAATAAAATACAGAAAACTAAATAATAAATCATAGATAAATAATAATAAAATAATAATAATAATATAATAATAATAATAATCGACTCAGATCACCGGTGGCCAAGGGACTTTTTGACTTTCCACTCGGGGCTCGGCTACAGCAGTCTGGCACTAGTGCAGATCCACGGACACTTTTCCTTTCCCTGTCTGTAATTACCCTCAGAATATAATACCGAAGAATAATATCATCCAAAATTATTATATTCGATAAAATAATATAATATCTTATTCCATGATCGCACGATCCTCCTCACAGGAAGAACGGATCTCACATTCTAGCCGAAATTGATCTGTAGATCTCCTGTTTCGGACTCCAGCCCTGTTCCATCCTGCGTGAGACTGTTATCCACATCACTCATCCAGTCGTCTGTTGACTATGCTCAGATCAACAGTTTGCTGGTACTATAGTATGTATATATCTATCTATCTATCTATCAAAGTAAAAGAATGATACACTGGAAAGACCGACATAGAGGTTATAGAGGGTTAAACGGTTTAAAATAATAAATAGAACAAAGAACATAAAAGAAATAATAAAATAAAATAAAATAAATAAATAAGTAAAGCGCACGATGGCAGCTCCATCCATCTGGTCTGGCTTTTCCAACCCAACCCAAACCAGCCTAGACCGGACCCCAAAGAGGAATCTCTGAACGATCCTCCATCCATCCCATCCGGTTCACCCTTCGCTTGGAGAGGGCCAAGACCGTTAGCGTTGTGCGGAGCCCGGAGATTATCGTGGCTGGGTTGGCCAATGACTTCCAGGGACCGCGGCTGACTCAGTTTGGACCGACTGATACCGACTCGCTGCAGAACGGAGAAATCAATCCTTAGGTAGGTAGGTACCTATGTATGTATGGTATCTAGGTAAGGAGAAAGGGGTGAGTCGAGTCAGTATGATCGATCACTTGATGACGTTGATGGATTCCGATTTCTGCATATTCTACGGAATAAACATCAGCTATACAACCATCCCGTGGAAAATCCCAGGAACCCAGAACGTCAATGCCTTCACCGTACCAATTTCCCAACCATTAGGATCGACCATCCCATCATGGTTCCGCGACCACTCCTGAGCAAGCACCTGAGCTCCACGAGGGGGGAATCGACTGCCCTGGACTTTACCCGTCCCTTGGTTGGACCAGTCTTGGCTGGAGACCATACTACGACTACTACCGGCATCTGGGCACGAGGCACAGCGAAACCAAAACTAACATCCTCGGGAGACGCTAGGAAGGGGAAAAAATAAAGCATCAATCAGAGGACGCGCGGGCGGAAAAAAGACTAAGACTACTGGGTGATCATCGGTACATCACTGTTCCACTCATATTGCCAGTCCAGAAACCAAATTCAACGACCAAAGGAGTTAACAGTCTCGACATGGATAAGATTACTGGAGTCGACCAGAAGACGGGGTAGCCCGCCGTGCTAATTACCACATAGGGCAATACCTTAATTACTAAGGGTGCACTGGACCGCGTCGATCCATGTCGGATTGGGCAACATTCCCGTTGACCTCCTCGATTAGCATCCCTGATGGATTGGCAGCATCATCTCCGACGGCTGACTTGGCCGTCTCGGTTCGGGAGTATGCGGCTACGCGGTGACATTCAATAGTCGATAGTCAATAGTATCTTGACCGTCCTGTCTATCAGATAAAAGTGAACATCGTCATTAAAAGGGGCATAATTATAGAAACGACTAGTCATGATCACCCGGTCTCCCGAGAGTCAACGCGTCGAGTGTAACTACCCCTTACAGAGTACGTCCAAGCCTCATGCCGGTGATCAACGGTAGAATTCAATCTGATACGGAGCTGATACTAGACCCGAGGATATAATATAATATATTTTATATTTATATTATATTCATTTAATAAGCAAGTCAATCAGGAAAGACAAGATCATCGAACTTTAATAAACGACGGCCGCGTCCGGCCTGGAGCAGCCAGAACACCAGAAAGCCACCAAAAGGTGTGTCTCGTGGAAGCGACTCCACCCCGACCAATGAGGATGTTTACCTCGCCGGGCGTCTCCATCCCAAACTGACTCGGAGCAATCACCATCATCATCATTATGCATTGTAACCATGGGGTGGTCTTAGCATAGTATCTCCTCTTGCTTACAGTTCCTGGACTGATAGCGATCCGTTCCAGACGGAGATGAACCACCGAGGCTGGTCTGGTCTGTCTTGAACAGATCCAGTGGATCGCGAGTCGTAATAGTGCTAGACACTTCTATCCTCGACATCTCCTATATGAATATGAACCACATTTGAACCTCATTAATCTCCTGTATATTAATATAATATAATATATCACCTTTGACCTTAATCTATCATCAGTGTCAGATTTACACCTCCAACCACGGTGACGATTAATCATTCTGCAGACTCTCTTCCATGGTTAATAAACCCCTATCGGCAGGATATATATATTTTATGCGGAGAGAGAGACCAGTAAATACAGAATTAATCAGGGTAAAACCAATACCAAGCCCCTAAATAAATCATAGTAATAATAAACATTGAATAGATAATGAAGCTCATTCCCTTTCCAGTACCCTAAACGACTTCTCACCTGTCATGATCCACGACCAACCCAGGAGTACGACCCTGATGATCTTCTCCGATCGATGATGGACGATGATCATCGTCCCATTCCAGACGACGACGACAAGTCCCCGGACCGTGGTTCCTGTAATTCCAGACCTGTGTCGACTTCTTCCCCTTTCCCTCCCCTTCCTTGGGACGGAAGGAAATAAAGACGAGGAAGGTCGACGCGTCTCCGCGGAGGCAAAGAACTGAAACACGGCTGTCCCATGTCCATGGTATATACTAGGTTGGTAGTACTGTGGGGGATGGATCCGAAAACATGGGACGGTTAAATGGCTGGCTAAACTGAACGACAGTACCTACTACCTAGGTTCTTTGATAGAATAGGTTAGGTTAGGTAGTTAGCCTGTCCTGATATGAGTACTCCGTAGCTCAAAGGAGTTAGCAGTTCTCTACCTCCTACTACCTAGGGTAAGTCAACTCCCAAGTCCAAGGTCTTCAGGTCGATTTTCCCCTTTTTAGTTTAGTGAGAGTTTCCCGGAATTATGTAACCCCACAGGGCGATCAGGCTTGGCTTGGGTCTCTCGCTTACGGAGCAGAAGGTTAGATAGATGGAGACGGACGGACGGACGGACGGGGTGAATGAAAGAAGGGCCAACTTAATGGCTTTAAAAAGAACATGACTAATCGAGGTGCTCCTCGCCCTTGACTGAATGGGGTATGGTTAGACGAAGCCATGCTTCCCCTGTTGGTCTGCTTGTTACTTGTTTGGGATACTACGACGAACACCCGTTCTAGGACTCTCTCTCTCTTACGAACAAAAGGGGTACGGACGAGGGTAGTATTGGAGGTTTTAGTATATTGTTCTATTTTATTTATTTATATATTTACTATTCTCTGACTATTAATTATTTGATTTGCATGGTAATCACCGAGCTGCCAATCTGCAATCTGCAATCCGAGTATGACTATCTGCCACGAGGTCGCTTTACCCAGACAAGCCACCAAGAGATCATAAGAATAATAAATAAGATTACCTGACCCGACGGTTCATCACCGAAGTACTCCGTTACTACCTGGGTAGGTCCTCCGTACAAACAACCTTGACATATAATCTTGATCTGTCTCCCATTCTATTTCCCATGCTCCTATGTAATAAGGGGCAAACGATTGGAAATCCACCATCCAAAAGAAAAAAGAAAGAAAAAGGAGAGATAAACTAGATTCAAGATTGACAATGATGTGCGCTGATCATCCTAACGCTTCCCAACGCTCCAGCTCCCGCTGGAGCTGCCTCAGCTTTGACCGCTCAAACACGGATAGTTGGTTAGTCACCGTCTGATCAGTTAATAGACTCTCCCTAGTTCCGGATGAACTACTGCATTTCGTTTAGCGCCCGGTTGGTATGAGCATCGCTTAGGTTCAATGCCTGGTTTCTTTTCTTTTCGTTTCTTTTGTTTTCTTTTTCTTTTTGTGTTTTCAGAAGGAAACTTTAATACTGATAATTATGATGCTGTCCTAATAATAGTAGATGTTATCGCCATGGTTAGTGACGACACCATAAGCATCAAATCCCATGGCTTAGAAGAACAAAGAGTGTGTGGGCAGAATCGTGTATTTTTCTGACCTAGGAAGTTGTGCGCCGTACAACTTCATGAAAAGCTGACGGTGCATCCTGCATTGCATTTCCCAACCCACAGTCACGCCCACATCTGCAAGATTATAATGATGACGATAATGATGATGATGATGAGCCGCTAATGTCCACCACCATCGTGTTCTCATTCGTCGTTCAACCGCAGTTCAAACTCAGGGCTTCCCCCGGACGAATGAGCTTCGATCGGACCGCTGCAACGCAGGGTGATGAGGTCGAGGTCGTCGATCAAATACGACCTCGCCGCGAGACAAGGCACGGCAAGGCAAGGCAACCTGGGGTTTCAGCCTTGAATGTTCGGCGTCTTGGAGGCGCTGGTTGGCCCGTCGCGTGCATTAGCCACCGAGCTGGTGTGATGGATCATCAAGGATGATGGATGATGGATGATGGATCGGAGCGTCTGCATGCGGTTCTGGTTGTTTGGTTAGCTACACCTCATTTTTCATTTTTATCATGGATACGAGACGGGCGGGAGGGAAGATCATCCATCTGTCTATTTTTTTTCTTTCTTTTTTTATTTTATTATTTTATTTTATTTATTTTATGCTTTTACTCCCCCTTGAAGTTTATTGTTTCCATTTTCGTGTCCAACGTCGTCAGCGTAGTCTTGCTATAATTTCCCTGCTTTGTAAGATATCCTCAGATACCCCTATATCGCTACCCCTCGTAAGTTACACAGCGCGTGAGATACACATGGCGGTAAGGCACCTAAGGTAGGGAGGAAGGATGATCTACAAAGGTGCATTTCTTGGCCGTCAGCAGACTCGGTGCCTTGTCTTCTTGCATCTGAGCTGAACGGACATGCAGCAGCAGCAGCAGCAGCAGCAGCAGCAGCAGGAGCGTAAATAACGCGGGGTGACGTCTTGACGAGTCCATCAGTTACAGGTCATATTGTTCTGCCGTTTGAGAGTTGGCCCGCTATCCTTATCCTTTTGGTGGTCAGCAACGGTTGATCGTGTAATCGTGGATAGTGAGTGGGATTGTAAGATAGCCCCTCCACCACGTTAGCTGAGGCGTCTGCGTGATCGTCATCGGAGTCGAACTAGAAGAACACAAGGAGACAGAGAGGCAGGCAACCAGGGGGTCTACCCTTGACCACTCTCGCACTCCAACAAATAATGACCCGTTATCGTGTTGGAACCTGGATATCAGTCAGTTCAGCCTGTGGTCAGACCACCGTAAGTAGCTTTCTTTTGGCCCCAGAATGAAATGAAATGAATGAATGAAGGAATGAATGAAACCTCGGCTGACTTATACAATACAATACCCAGGCAGTAAGGCACCCCTGAATCAATCCCAACAGTGCAGCAGGCGTACCGGACATACTTCCCCATTCGGCCTAGACCATCCGCTAAGCGAGAACCGCTGGAGCGGGCGTCAGGTCAGCGTCAGCCAGGGAGAACTAAAACTAAAACTCAAACTAAAACTAAGAGCGTTTGGCGGAGACGAGTCTGGAACAACCCCGGTCACATCTCACGTGGCGGGGGAATGTCGGATTGGATTCTGCTTGCGTTCAATTTGCTCGGCCGTTCCCGAGTTTGGCACCAACGCCGATACGGCGTTACTAGTGGATACCTACTTTGGTATTATTTTATGTTTAGGAGATTCTCTTAATCGTCTCACTTCTTCCTTCCTAGGTAGTGCCAGATCCTTCGAGCGCTATTACTCCCGGGGTCGCAGCCGATGAATATCATCATATCGTGATCGGGTCCATCCGCCTAGGTTAGGTCGTTGACTCGGTCGAGATGTCAGAAGGGTCTTGTTATTATTAATTGTTATATGCGGATACGCATGCTTCCGGGCGATCATTCATACATCGTGTAACTATCTGGTTTTCTATAGTATAGTATAGTATAGTATATAATATATAGGTAGTATAGTATTCCCAGGATACATCAACCACCATATGAAAAGGTGATATGTATATGTATACACGACCTACAAAGATACCTAGATATCCAGATCTCATCATAATATGACAAGATGCCACCATCACACCAACTCCCAGATTGATAATCATATAAACCAGCGCTCCCCACCGATCGGCTCATCCCGCCACGGCTGATGCACAGAGAACCCCATGCAGCATGATGACGACAGCGACACCAGTCCAACAATACAATAAAAAGAACAATAACATAAAATGAAATAAATCAATAAGGAACGGAAATCCATCCGACCGACCTACCTACCACCTACCTATCCAACTTGCCGAAGACTCATCCGAGACTCCCCAAACGACCCAGTATAAACTATAACTTGTGGGGAGGATGTTCGCTTGTCATCTCCGATGTCAGTCCCTGCCACTCAGACTCCAGACAGAGGTGGGAGAGGTGATGGCTGGAAGGATCGGATGTGAAACTTAAACGATGTGCGTGGCGGAAGGTTCCGCTTGCTCTTGCTGTTTTGGATAGGATTTAGTATACCTACTCACTACCTATGTAATACTTGCTTATACATCGCATAGATCTGTCTACTTCAGTCATTGTATATACCTAGGTATATATAAACCCAACATCTAAATACACATGTACCATCTCACTGCATACTTACCCATATCTAGTAATATAGGAAGTAGTAATATAAGCAGATAGTAAGATACCTAGAGGTAAGTGCCTACAGGCAGCAAGTAGATCCAGTCACGCGTCACCATAACCAACAAGACCCAAACGCCACGTCAATAAAACCTAAATCGAACAGGTTGATTCCTCCGTTAAACACACACTCCCATCCCTCCCTCCATCCATCATCCACCGGAGCACTTACTATATTAGAGATAATCCTACTACCACTGTCTCATCCCCGATGACTCCACCGCTACCGCGCAGGATCGACTTCCTTGCTACGCTCTGTCGCTCTTACTAGCCACTTGGGGAGACCCCTAGGTCACTTCCTCGGCTGTAGGTAGGTGGGTAAGTAGGTAGTAGGTAGTGCACGGAGGACTGTCTACCTGGATCTGCGACACTGTCGCAGATACTACGACTGCGACTGTGGAGGTAGTATTGCATGTGGCGACCCTGCACGCTGTATACGAGTCATGCTCTTCTCTCTCTACCTAGAGATAGTAACAATATACAACCTACGTAGTACTCTCCAGGCTGGATATACAAGAATGAAACATCATCATTCCTTCGTGAATCCTACGGTGGATCTACCTCTCTGGCCATAGCTCCTTTTACCCGTGTCGGTGCCGTCTTACCTTGTGTTTGTTATTTTATAGAGTAGTAGTAGTAGTAGTATAGTAGTAGTATGTGGCTGGTACTGGTTGGGGGCTGCAGACTGGAGGCCTCGTATCTAATAATAAATATATATTAGATTACTATATTATATTATGATATTACAGGATCGTATCAACCCTCGTATATTACACTTTCATATTATATCATATTATATTGCATTATATTATACTATATTATATTATATTCGATTTCTCAATCCTGATTATAAATCCCATATCATCCTTATAAACAGTGCATAATAAAAAAGAGATAATATAGCAAATCCTACAAAATCTAAATCATATCAACCCCTCCAGCACAAATCCCAATATAAAGTAAAATAAAAACATGAAACTCTATTTAATTCTCGCAAACAACCCTGAAAAAAAAGGAAACAAAAAAAAAGGTTAAGTCCGATCGTGTCGACTACCCAAACAGGGTTAGTCCGCGGCGGGCGACAGGTAGATCGCCGGCGTGGCAGGCGTGGATGGTTTTAGTACGGGGGTTGTGCACGGAAAGGTAAATAAATCAAATAAAAAGGGAAAAGGGAGGACGGACGGACTACCAGGGAGGTAGTATTAAGGTGGACAAACGGGTTATCCTTGTTCGCGATTAGTGTGACTTTATGGCGAAGCCAGAATTTGTCCAGAAGCTGGTTTTCATTTATTTTCATTTCGGAGGTATTAATATTAAGATTGGTTGATTTATTTAGATTTACTTTTAATAACATGGGTGGATTGACTGTTTGCCTACTGGAATGAGCAGGCCAGACGACCCGACCCGGTTGACTCCCTCCACGGAGTTCCCTCACTCTGTACGGAGACAGACTTGACCACCGAGCTAGCTCGCTCCGAGGATCGACACGGGTCTGGCGGGGATAATCTGTAGGCGGTCCGTTGTTGACGGTTTCCTACCTTCTGACATTCATTCTGAGTTCTGTGGCTTTCACCTGTGACCGTATGAGACTGCAGTCAGACGAAGTATACACGACCGAGTACACCATCGTAATACTGATAGTAATGCATGAAAACACCGTCGGGTTCACCGGAGAACCGGCTGGATAATCCCAACCACACCATCGCAAAATGGGTGGTGATCCCATCGAGGACCGTGCATCCCCGATGAAACGGTAGCTTGGCCGCTGGGTCTGATGGTTCGGGGCTCTTCGGTCCCCAGGGCGGTAATTCCTCCACGAGGCGTTCATACCCTAGTGTCCCTCATTCCCTGCTCGTTATCGTGGACGTTTCCTGAAATCCCGCTCCCGGTCTGTCATGATGGTGATATCCCCGAGATTATATCGCGATCCAAATATAGGGACAACTCATGCATCACAAGACGTCCGTGTCAGATGACTGAATCGGTACCAACGGAAAAAATAACCACACACCATCAGCGCCAGTGCTAACCGCAGCGGTAGTAGATCCTCATCTTGCAGACGATGCCACCAAGCACATGCGCGCCCATCGCCGAGTGTCTGCCTCGTTGCTCCGCTGTAATGGTCCCCGATGGCTGAACGGACATCCGGATCTGATGGCTCCCCTCCTGGTAAAAGTCTTGGATCATTCTGCGATGCAGGTTTGTGACGGGGAGCGCAGGTGGGCGGTTTCAGCCTTCTGCTTTCCATCTGTGGAGGCACCGAGACATCGACTTAGGCTCTACTAGACTCGACTCGGAGGGAACGGAGGGAGGCCCTACTGCAACCATGCGCATATTATTGCCAACAGCAGGCCCCCCCCGGGAGATCCTCGTATCGCAATGCCACTGCTGATGATGTACAGATGGCGGTATACAGTCTTCCGCACAGGCACACTGCCTGGGTCTCCTGTCTCGCTAGGTGCGTCGTTATTGGTGTGTGACTGTGCCCCTCCCCATCATCCTGCCTGGACAGATTACTTGCTGGTGGTGGCGACAGACGTCAATCAGTCCAGGCTGATGGCCAACCGGGGATTCCACGGATGTGCAAGTGGTCCCATCGTCGCCTTACTCCCCATTCTCCAGGACTTGTCGATCACTAGCCCGTGACTGGTAAGAGAAAAGAAGAAAGGCTAGACTGCCGGCTATTTAGACAGTCCCTTGAAATCTTGGTTTTGTGATTATAAATGCTATCGTAATAAATCGTCCATGTCCATATCAATGATTGGACTCGGCGGAAAGGAGGTTACTGGTGGTTGGTGGGATCATGTTTGTGATACTTTGTCTCATGTCGTCCGTGCTCATGGGGGAGGGGGGTGGGGAGATTTGCCCACGGGGCCACAGGGCACGCCGCGAACACGATCGGGTCGTTTCGATGGTGGAAGGAGACATCTTGGACGACTCGGGCAGGAGTTGAATTCCGCCGTTACAAGCTTGCGCGCAGTCCTCGTGCTAAGAGCCTCGCGTATCGATCACTTCCACTGGTCTATAGCGTGGTTTCACCCCCTTGGCGGCCGTTAAACGGTCCCGCCTAGTCGTCCTGCCTAGCCAAGTTTGTGAATTCGAGGACTCTTCGGCTGTAATCCCGCACGTTCGACCGATCCCTTTTCGACGATGGGGCGATGTCGGGGGGAGGAGATTTTCTGTGTGCCTGGGCTAATGCAGTTGGATGGCGCAGTCGATTTCAGACACTGTTCGCTTAGACACCAAGGACAGAGGATCATATCTATCACCTGCCGGGGGGTTCCAACCTCCCGCATGGCAGCACATCGTACTATGGTCACTTGCGCTGAAAGTCTCCCGTATTATGATCGTACCGACATCGGACACGGGGGAGAGCCTGTACTTTGTAGGCTCAAGGTGATTGCCATGCAGCCGACATACACGCCGTGGCCATCGTGGTCATGATTTACCACACAGCGGTAGTCGGGATGGCCAGCCAATGATCTTTCTGTTTTATACCCTGTATCCAGTGTCTTAACCATTCCACCCTGTCTTTCTCCCATCCCCTGTAGTCCACCCCATCTGATAGGGGAAAACCAATGAAAAATACTGAATCGAAACAACGTATCCAGTCGACATATTTTAACTTTTTTATTTATTTTTTTAAATTTTGTTCCCCCGAGTGTTGATTGAACGGCGTCGTGCTCGCAGAATAACTCACCAATCAGAGAGACATCCCCGCGAGCCCGATCCAGATGGTGGCCACGCCGATCCCTCCTGATGTATGACGACGATCCCCGGCTATTTCTACCCACACTGGTTGGACACTGACCCCGACGCATACAAGGCGATGATGGCGATGTGGATGCGTGTCGTGGCAATTCGTGCAGGCCGGATGGACCTTCGCCAGGATGATAGAGTTGAGTTGGGCGAACGGACGATACTGAGTGGTCGAAGGGGGGGTTGTGTGATCCACAGCCCACTTGCGCTTGCGGACGGAATAATCCCCAGCGAGAGACTGGCGGTGGCCAGTCGTTCGACGCCCAAGCTCGACACTGGTATCATGGGCCAGGGGTTGTGATTGGCAAGGTAAAAGGCCCGAGAAGGATTGGCCATGCGTCTTAAGTGATCCGCGTCGGAAATTCCCGACGTGGGTGGCCACCATTAGCGTCGACTAAGATCATGGTTCTGCTCCTGAAACAGGGAAATACCACCTAATCAAGAAAGAGAAAAGAGAATTGAACCAGGATGGAAACAAACGAAAAGGACAAGGGGGTGGGGGGGAGAAACGAAGTGAGAAAGGAAGGGAAGGAGAAGCAGGGGGTTTGATCCCCCGGGGATGATCATCATCGGAGGCGCTTGGATCCTCCCGGTCACGGGTCTCGGACGGGGGACTCAGGCCAACTTTTTGCTTTTGCTGTTTGTCTTTTTTGGCCTCAGGCTGGCTGGCTGAGGACTTCCAGGTCCATTCTCATCTATCACAACTGTTTTCTTCAACACGGGGAATGTCAGATGGATGCAATTCGTGCGGACGACGGGGGCACAAATCATCGTACAAGACGAGGGGGAAATTAAAATCATCAAACCCTCCAAGCCTCCACGCACACCCACCACCCCCTCAGATTGAATCAGCCCCGTTATGCACGCCTTCGATTCCTGTCACACCTCATCCATCCTTCTCTGGGGCCACGGCCACATGGATCACGGATCATGGATCATGGATCAGGAGGTTCAAGGTGGGACGGACAGGACACGCTTGGGACGTCTTAGCACTCCCACAAATGAAATGAAGCGCTTAAACTGATATATCTATATTTGGCGACACACCAATCATCTCGATCCCTCGCACTGACTTGTTGGATGTTACCAGGTCTCTTTCCCTCCCTCTCTTTCTCTGGGGGTGTGCGTGGTCTGATGGAAGATACATGATAGGTGAAGAACAAGATGCATATGTGATATGACACGTCTGTCATCCATCCACGCACACCCGTCCACTCACATTGCCATTGTGGATGGGAGAGATCCGAGGTCAGCGAGTAGGATGCAACATCAGATGGCTTGATGGTGGGTGTGTACTGCATACTACCTGCGGCGCGCATCTGCGCGCATAATCCATGCGCTCTGTCTGCAGACAGCAATTGTTTGCTACTTTAGGCAGATGGAGAGGGCTAGACTCCATACGTACATACATGCCTTTTGACTCATTGGTATTGTCACAGTCGTAGCCTTCTTTGGGCTCGAGAGGGCTGTCAGGCAAAGCATTGTTCTGCCTTGTCTTGTGGCCTTTTGGTGCGGTATTGGGGGTGGGTGGCTGCTCTTACGGTGACTGAATCTGGAGATTGATTGGTACATCTTTGCGTAGGGCTTCGTAGGATAAGCTGGTGGCCTGAATTTGGTAGCGGTAGATGCGTCTGGTGGTATTGTTGTAGTAGTATACTGTTAGACTACCAAGACGTCTGAATTAGGAATATATATCGTATTGTATGTCGATATCTGAAAATACTAGAAAAGAAACATCGACCTTCTCTAAGTATCTAAGAACACCATAGAATAAATGGACAAGGAATGACGAGAATAATCAATCTTGATAACATCAATGATATTGTCAAACTTGCGAATAGTAACGATTATATATAAAATAAACAGAAAAACCTGAAGCAACATAGACAGAGCCCTACTTTTTACATAGCTACATGTCCTTAACTAT
This sequence comes from Aspergillus neotritici, assembly GCA_023619815.1. Classification (NCBI taxonomy): domain Eukaryota; kingdom Fungi; phylum Ascomycota; class Eurotiomycetes; order Eurotiales; family Aspergillaceae; genus Aspergillus; species Aspergillus neotritici. The sequence goes on along the minus strand of JALZYL010000042.1, from coordinate 160,944 downwards.
TGAATCACTCATTCCATAATATCGATTAGAATGGTATCTTGGTTGTATATACCATTGCTCCACATGAACAGTGAAGTATCATCCTATTACTCTGTATTTCGCATCAACAATCATTCAGTGATTCCGTACATACAGCATGATAAGACAACTATAAACTATGAACAAGTCAAAATATGTACCGCTAATATCCTGAATCCAGGAACCACCAACACCATACCACAAGTCCAGACAATACGCCAAAGCAGCCTAAACAAAAGGTATCACAAAACGCTACATCCCTTCCACCCAACATCAACAAGCTCAACCGGCAGCTTCGACACCTCCGCGGTGCGGGTGTGCCTCGATGGCCCGTCCCTTGCCCTTCTGCTTGCTCCGTACCGCCCGCATTCGCTGCACGGCCGCCCGGAAATCAAGCTCGTTGTAGTCCTTGGGCATGTGCTCGCCGCTGACGATGCAGAGGACCCGCATACCGGGCTTGTAAACCAGTCCGCTGAGAAGCTTGGGCGTAATGAGGAAATACTGGCCGCCGCCGCCGTCTTGGGTGGTGGGTGCGCACGCAATGTCCACCAGGCGCTCGTGCACCATCCGCTCGTTGCGCGGGTCCATACCTTGGTTGATCTCGTCGACGACGCGGAACGGAGACGCAGAAAGGGACTGCAGCGCCATGAGGTAGAAGATCGTGCTGACGGCTCGTTCGCCGCCCGACTGGCGGTGGGAGTCCAGAAGTTGCAGACTTGCGTTCTCGCGGAACTTGACGTGGATCTGAATGGCCCACTGGTCGAAGTTGCTGCCGCTGCTGCTGCCGCTGGACTGGCCTTCTTCCGTGTTGTTGACTTCGTCCTCGCCCTTGTACAGTGACACCTGACCGGCGCATCCGATGCGCGCGAATGAGTCGCCAAAGGCGTCGCTGATTTTACTCACGAGTTCATCCAGTTTGGGTTCCCACTTGGAGCGGATCTCCCGGATAGCCTCCTCATATTCGCGGAGTTGCTCCTCGAACTTGGTGAGTCTCTCCTGCAGCTTCTTGATCTGTCGTTCGCGCTCTTCGAACTCCTTGATGATGTAGGTGCTTCCACCTTGCGTGAGGTCCAGACGAGCCTTTTCGGAATCGATGTCCGCCTCGAGTTGGTCGACCGTGTGCTCAACTAGAGTTGGGATTAACTCGACTATGTCGGGTTGGTTCTTAGAGGCCTTGACGATTCTTTGAGCTTCCTTTGATAGTTCTTTGACCGTGTCAGACATGGCCTTGATTTCATCTTGCGCTGCATTCAACTCTTCACGCTTAGCTTCCAGCCTCTCTCGATGATGGGCATTCCGTTCTTTGAGATAGTCCAGATCTGATAAGCCTTCAACGCGCCGGACCTTCGATTTGATAAGTTCCTCGTACAGAACACGGAGATTCGTGACCGCGCTCTATGGTTCGTTAGCTAACCGCGATGAAAATCGCGACGGTCATACTTACAGCGTATTCGATAGCCGCTTCGGCTTTTTGAATGGAAATCTGGTCTTGCTGGCCGCGGATGTTCAGAACTCTGGTCCTGATCTCCTCAAAACCGCCCTGGACGGTTTTCTGCTTGGCTTCTTGTTGACGGATTCTCTCGGGGATAGCTCTGTGGTTGGTAAGAGCAGTTTGTCTGTCGGCCTTTTCTCGTTCCAGCTCGATTCTTTCCTGTTCGATTCGGTCCTTATCCTGGCCTAGCTGGGTGAGCTGGCCTTGATCGACTTCCATCTTTTCCTTGGCTTCGTTGGCTTCATCTTGGAGCATCTGTATATTCCGTATAATTTCTTCTTTTGTCGTAGTGTCCACGGGCTGAGACGTCCAGACCCTTGCTGGCCTCACTGGTCTCACACGAGTGGAGGTAGCAGACGGTCCGTATTCCCTTCGACGGGTTACCTGGTAGTGCTGTTTTCCCGCCACCCAGGAACCGAGCGGCCCTTCCGCCATCTTATTGTAGGCTTCCTCCGAGATATCCCTAAGAGTGATTGGAGTTTGATGCAGGCGATTCTCACTGCAAAGGTTGGCGAGAACGGCATCCGGCCCGTCGAGGTACTCGACTGCCCATCCGTCGAATCCCAGCTGTCTCAGCTCGTCTTTCGCCAGAGGACTCGTGAAGTTCTCCAACGGGGCTGTAGATGTCTTGATGCTAATATCGTGAAGCTTCATGTTTATGTTAAGTGCCCGTTGCAGTGTTTTAAAGTCGTTCCGACTCTGGACTGTAAACGCGGTGAAGTCCGACTTCGATAGAAGCATTTCGACTGCATCGGCGTATTTGGGATCCTTCACAGAGCAGGTGACCATTGGAGGACCGAAGACTTCTTTCTCAAACTTATCTTGGTTCTCTTGAAGCCACTTAAAGGCTTTGAAAGAATCGAAGGATGCACTTTTGAGCTTTGCTTCTTGCCGCCCTGACTGAGAATCTAATCCTCGGAGTTGTTGCTCTGCCTGTTTTATTTGATTATTCCGGTCCGTGAACGTTTCGAAGAGTGGCCTTCGCTCTTCTTTCATTCGGGTAACCTTTTCCTCAATTTCCCTGATCTGCAGTCGTCTCTCTCTCTAAACTGTAGTCAGCAAATGTCAAACCTTGTCTTGTACCGGGTAAACCCACAATCTGCTCATTGTACCAGTTAACGTCAAACTCGATTGGCTCCTCGTTCATCTGGCGTCGGAGTTTGTTGATCGTTTGTTGGATTTGCTGCGCATCTTGGCGGTGCTTGGAGCCGGATTTCTTTTCCGACTCAATTTGGCTCTCGAGATCCTTCATCTTCTCTTCATTCTGCTCAATCTTCTTGCCAAGGGCAGTAGCGGCGCGGTCAGCTTGGTCAACACGGTGCTGCTGACGTTCGATGAATTGGTCCAGCCGGACACAATACTGCTGTTTCTCGTTCACTGCCCTTAGCGCGGGCTCGAGCTCAACTTTGAGATTCTGCAGCTCTTTCTCAATATCATTGCTCCGGCTTTTCATCTCCTTGAAGTTCGCATGGACCTCCCGGTACTTGATCACCGGACGGAGGGTCTCCAACATTTCAATTTTCCGTTTGATCAGAGCTCGTTCGCGCATTCGCTCTACATCCGCCCTTTGCATCTCTTGCCGATTCTCGAGGTTCACCAGTAGTTCCCGATCGCCATTGTTCTCTCCCAGCATTTTCTTCTGCTCGGCACGGAGAGACTTCAGACTATCATGCCACTCAGTCATCTCGGCGCCGGCAGCGGCTCTCTGGGTGGAAGCAAGCAGCTCGATGGGGGTCAGAGCAGCAAACTCGCTGACCTTGTCCTGTGGCAGGAACTGACAGAGATTGTCAATCTGGATGGCGAAAGACCGCGCTAGGTTTAGAACCTCCTGTCGAGATGCACTCTTCCCGTTCAGCGTGAAAGTGCTCTTGTTGCCGTCGCGTTTGATTGTCCGACCGACGACGGGGTTTTGGCGTTGCTTGGGGCCTCTCGCAAGCTCAATTTCAATATGAGCTTCTCGACAGCCATGCTTGACGAACTCGCCGGGATCCTTTGCGCGTCCCAAGTGCTGGGGTCCCCATCCTAAGCCCAGACAAATCGCGCACACCAGAGTACTCTTGCCCGTCCCGTTAGGTCCAATCACCATGTTCAGTTTTGGGCCTGGGTAGAACTCCGCCGAGGTGTAGGTCACAAAATCCGTAACTTTGATGCGTAGAATAGCACCCGGTTTGTATCCATCCAGCGGGATCCCGCTCTGGTCGCCATTCTGACCGGCACTGGTAGAGTTCGATCTTGACGCTTGGGTATTAGTGCCACTTTGGCTGGCACGGGCGGAGTTCGCTTGCGACGGTTGGGCATCAGTGCCAGCTTGGCTTGCGCCGTCGGAGTTGGATCGTGGCGCTTCATTTTCAGAGCCGCTATCTTCATCACCCTCATCGTCATCGTCACTAGAATCCTCTTCGCTGCGATTGATTTCCTCCATGTTCGACAACCGGCGACGCTTGCTACTAGAGGTGGAAGCCTGCGACGTGCGAGGTCCAGAGCCACTCTGGCTGACAGCGATGGAGTGCGTTCTGGACGCCTGAGCGCTACTACCATTCCTGCTAGCAGCGGCGGAGTGAGTCCTTGACGCTGGGACGTCAGTGCCATCCTGGCTGGCGCCATCAGAGTTGGATCCCGACTCTTCGTATTCAACGCTGTTCTCTTCATCCTCGCCATTAGACTCCTCTTCGCTGCGATCGCTTTCCCCCGTATTGGCATTCGACAGCCGGGGCCGCTTGCTGTCAGGGGCGGAAGTCCGGGACACAGGTGAGGGGTCCCTCGTGGAGGCGGAAGCAGCAGAATCACCGTCCCCGCCGAGGTTATTGTCGTCTTCGTCGTCGTCCTCTCGCCGTCGACGGCGCGGAACCGTCGTTGCAGAAGGCATTTCGAGTGCTAATGAGTGAGTTGCATAGTAAGTTCACAGGACCATCGAAAGGAGATGGGAGGAGCGGGGGAGAGGTGGTGGTCGTCTTTCTGTCCCGTCCTGTCTGTCTTTTTTCTTTGTTCGATTCAAACAATGGAAGTTTAATGTGATACACGCGGTGACGCGACGCGATACCAAATGCGGGAGAGGGACACCGATCAATCAATCTTCTTCCAAGTATAGTAGGCGGTGTGGGAAGGCAGTTTGGTGGATTTCTCCGAGGTATCCTGAGAGATGAGCTCAAACACTTGAGAACTGTAGGATTATCGGATTGCAATATCAATACAGACCGCTATGCCTTCTCCTCAGAATTACAAGCGTCTCGTCCTCACCGGCGCCGTCACAGCCATCACGATCGCGGGGTCTCTCTACGGCGCAGGTCTCAAAACCGGCCAGGAAGCCGGTCAGGTACGTAATTGTGGACGAGAAAAGAGAACAGAAAAGCCTCGGAAATGAGAAATTAGCTTACGCTTTACTTTTCTGCGACATGCAGCAAAATCAGAAATCCCGAGAAGCCACCCTCGACGAGCGGATCGCGACCCTCCAGGGCATTCGCGAGAATCTGTCGTCCAAGAAGCACCTCGTGCAGAAGCAGCTGGAGGACTTGGACGCGAGGATCGAAGACAAGAAGAGGAAGGGTCTTGCGAACGCGAAGAAGGGGGATCCGTGATAGCTCGGTGAATGATTGAGGTGTATACGTGTATATGCCTACCTACTTCTGAGGTGGAGCGATGTTGTACGTGTTCCGCTCGATTCCCCCGTTCGCTCGCCGCTTGCAACTGACGTTCGTCTCGATTGAAGATCGATATCGGAGCTGGGTATTTTGAATCCGGCGACACCGGGACCTCTATGACACGACGGATGGGGTCTATTTTGGTCGTGCTGCCTAGAACCCGGGTATCCGACTGTTGTAAGGGGAGTTTCCGCCGCCAGTGCCGGGCGGAGAGCTCAAGATCTCCGGGTTTACCGGAGATGGTGAGAGTCCTACGCTGGATCGTGGTCGGCTTCTCATTCCAGGAATCTTGTGAAGTTATATCAGAGACAGATCCGCACCGCTCTTGGATCCGACCCAGCCGTCGATGGCAATATATGGGGCAAGATGTGCCTTATCTATCATACGGATACGGAAGGTTGATACTTATAACCAACGATGCGGAAGCAGCCTCTGCTCTGACCAGGATGAACCGATATTTAAAGATGGATCGAGTCAATGTCTCAAATGAATAGATTCTAATCTCTAATCTATGAGCACGGATAGTGGGTATATTAAATTCCAAAAGGAAACATGTAAGGCGGTTCCGAAATGCCAGTGTATCAGCACAGATTTAGACAAAGAAAACCCAAAATAGTATCAAATGAAAGGTGATGTAAGCAATTTCCAAGTTCTCAAAAGCTCTCAAATCTTAGGATGTCACTCGATCTTTGCTGTATATGAAACGAACAGAGGAAAACAAGAAAGAGGAAAGATGATATAAGAAGGATCGTCACACGTTAATCGTCTATGACACCGCGCGCAAGGGCAGCCAGGCTCGTTTCGTATCTGGCCGGGTTGTGATCGCTGAACATGCCCGAGCCGAATCTCAATTCGCCGAAAAGAGTCTCTGCATCTCGGATGAATTTCAGCTGCACCCTTGTCGCTGGTTTACCGAGGTAGCCGTCGTTATTCGTTTCCGTTGTGAAGGCGTTTCGCTGCAGGACGCGCATGGTCTCCACCACGAAGACCTCGCCGGGAGGCAGGAGTTTGGGGGCAAGCATTTCATCCCTGAGCCCCTTCAGGGTCTTCCATGCCCAGGCGTCTTCGCCGACTCCGTCGCCGGCGTGCAGAAGCATGGGTGGCTCGTTGACGTAGAATTTGTTGATTATGCTGTTGCGCAGGCCTTCCCAGACCCGGTACCGCACGTGTGATTTGGCATCGCTGATGTCGCTCTTGAAGGCTAGTGACACCGTGCGCATGTCGTGCAGGATCCCTAGGGATAGACACGGGACCACGTCTTGGCCGTTGACCACGGTTGTGATTAACCCGCGTGTCGCACGGCGGAGGAAGGGCGACATGGTTGCGGGCGGGCCGTATGCGTATACATGTACAGGACGCCCGGGTGGGAGGTAATGCGCGACACGACTGTCTGTTTCACCAGCCCCGCTGGGAAGTATTTGTCGTCTGATCGATTTGTGTGAGGCGGTTATGAAAGCTGTTCCTGCCTCTTCGCTGCTGGGCTCGGATACCATTGTCGCAAGAAGGGCGGCAACTCCGCCTCCTAATGAGTGACCGCAGAAGATGACCCCGTATTCTGGAAATTCCTCAAGAGCCGCTCGAATGGTGATCATCACTCTTCCACCCCCTCCCATCAAGAGACGTTTTGCGGAGGCATGCATACCCTTGTGGACTTTCCAGCTCTTCCCTTGCCACTCGAGGTCGTCATAGTCACAGGTCATATCGGTAAGGATATCTTCGAAACCCCACGTTCCCCTGAGAGTCAAGACGACTGCCTTTGATTCGTGGTCCAGAAAGAGATAATGAACTAGAGGAAATCCAGTACCTGTTTCTCCAGCAGCGTTGGAGCCACCTGCAGGATCGACGAAAGATGACAGGAGAATCGCTGAGGCGGGGAGCCCAATATGGCCTGAGAAGTCACTATGCTCCCGAGTGTCGTGCTCTTCATAGGTCAGAGCTCTGGCGGTCTGCGGAACGCCCATGACCTTGAGAGCATTTGACCCATATGACCCAGATGCAAAACGGCAGAAGCGCCTGATATTCTGTACAAGATGCTTTTGAGGGAAAATCCCTGGGACTGAGCCGCTGCGGTTTAGCTCCTGTATTGTTTCGGTGTCATCATAGGCGCTCTTCCGCGAACGATGAGCAAGTATTAGGGACATATCTGAGCCTGCCGTTGCTAACGAATACATGCTTGGAGTGTATGATTTCGATCGTTGATGCATAGGGGTGTTAGGTCTCTTGTCACCATTGACAGAAATCGTGACGTCCGCTTCGGATCTGGTCAAGGACATAGAACTGCTGCTGCGCACGTGTGTTCGGACGGCTTCTGGGGAACCCGGCCGCCCCTCGACAGAGTGGATTGAATGAGTGTCGGACTGAGCCATCAAGATTTCCTCGTTCCTTTCATTGAGGGTATAATAATCGCTCCTTGGATTTCGCGCATCACGGGGATTGGTACGGCGCATCGTTGGGGAAGGAACGGATCTTAGCTGTGTTGCCTGGATTGGTGACCTTGGAATACCTCGGTTTGCCAAGGGTGACGAAGGCCGACTTCTCGAATATGCAGATACCCCAGCTGGCCTCTCATCAGGAATAGGCTGCCCAGAAGGTCTTTGGGGTAACGGTTTGCCAGCCGTTGATTCCCGAGAGGATTTCGCACGTTGCGTGGGTTCCTCAGATCTTTCAAAAGGCGACTGCAAATATGGGCGTTTTCCAGTTTCGCCTTTTCCCGGCCCAACAGGCTTTACCCTCTGTGCGAACCTTGAAAACGAACCTTTCTGAAATGCGCCTTTGGGGCCACCGTCAGGCTTACCCGATGTATTACTTTTGTTTTCATGATCATGTTTTTGGTCAGAGCCTGTCGAGTATCGGACGTGACGACTGCCTGCTGGCTTTGTGAGAGAAGGTTTTCCTTCAGACAACCGGTGACTGTTTGTTTCTTGCCATCTAGGGTCGCCATTGGAGGATGACCCTTTGTTATCATGGCCCTGATGCGAATCCAAGATCTGTTTGTGGGGCTCCGCGTCAACCTCGTAAATACCGGATTGGTCATTTCTTGACGATGATGGTCTCAGATCTGCGCTTTGCGATCTGTTGAAAGCGGTCCGAAAGACAACAGTGTGTTTGGGCAACTGAGGTGTATTTGGGCTAGTGCTATGGCCAAAGTCACTGTTATGGAAACGTTCTTCGACCATCATGGTGCCCGGCGGAGCAGCAATTTCAGCGTTATCGTCATCGAAAACGTCGACAGTAATGGTGCGAGCTGTAACCAGGTTGGTCGTGATGGAAGCGCGACATCCTTGAGGGAGCTGTCGCATTATGTACGAGCGTATATCTTCGTCGGAGATATTATGCTGATTTGCCGTGGGGAGTGACAAGTGGAGGCTTTCAGGTGGTTCGATCATGCTCGGTGGACGTCGGACGGCGTCAAAGCTTTCCTCGTCGGCCCCAGGCGATATGAAGGAGGAACGCCTGTTCTCACGGGGATCATCTAGGGATTGTCTCACAGACATCTGATGCGTACCAACAACATCGGCCCGGGCGCCATTATCCAGAATGACCACATCCCAAATGATCTCATCGCCGCCGCTTTCATGGATGTCTCGCTCCGTATTTTTCCTGCCCCAACGCTGCAGCATCGCAAACCCCACCGTCCCAACTAGAAGATCACCGGCACTGACTTTCTCGGTCCCATCCTCCAGACTCGGGTTTTTGAATTCCCGTCGGATGAGGGTTACAATTGCTGCGATTGCCCTCGACGACTCTGTAGATCCAAGGAGCGCATCAAGCGTGGACAAGAGAGCCTGCGACATATACGAGACGGAGGAAAGCGTCGTCGAAGACAGGTGGAACGTTGCCGCCGCAAAAAACGATGCCGACGTGACTGTGGTGTGTAGTGCCGCTAAGCTCCGCTCGAGCAGAGACTCCGCCTCCAACTTGCCCTGTTCACCACCGCTGCGAATCGCAATATCGCGGCCAGCCCTTGTCAATATGGCTTCAATCATCCCTCTACTGAGCTCCAACCCCGTCAGCGTTGTTGCCCGCGACGCATCCAACGCCACCCCGCCGACGAAGGTGCCCACCCGCAGTGAGAGAGACGTCGATTGCGTCAAGAGGGACACCATGGAAGCGATGGGCCGTGGCAGTAAAGTAATGCCCGAGGTCGCGGGCGCATGGCTCGCATTGTCGTTGGCAACAGCCTCTTCATGCTTGGGCTCGGCCCTCCCACGCGTCAGTGACGGAACAAAACCGAAGAGCCTCGACATGGCGAGTCATTGAAATGGCGATTCAGAGAGTCCTGACTGAGTAGCTCATTGGCGATGGGGATTTCCTTCTTGTAGCCATGAACGATGAACAGAGGACGTTTCAGGTGCCGAGGAACAACCGGAGAGCAGCGATACCACGGAGCAACCAGAACCACGACAATAATGATATAATCGACAGAGATAACACGAGAAGGGACTGCCAAATCAAGTCCACCAACGTGTTGCGTTCAATAAGTGGGTTCCTGGCTGACAAACATCTGCAGGCACGATAACTCAGTCGTGTTGCATTGCCATTACATTAGTGTCGAGTCCAGGCGAGGAGAGACTCGGTAGATCAAGATCAAACGAGCGAGTCACAATCCATAAGGTTTGAAGTAATGCGGATCAGGGGGGGTAAGATCGAGACGCGTATGGATCGGGTTGGGTTGGGATTGGGTTGAGATTAAGATTGGACAAGAGTCGACCGGGGGGCGACTGAATGACTGGGATAATCATATGCGGGCATGTGATTTTCTCGTGGTCGCCCCAACGTTCCAACATTCTGGACTACGGAGAAGTTCCTCGAAACATACATCATCCCGACCGCTTCTATCTTCCACATCACTTCGAAACTAGTTGAGTGGGCCCATGGCAAGTTCTAAATATGACAGGGATAATTCTGACATGAATAGATATCATGATGTTACTATTTCCTGGGTTGTTGCGTCTTGTGTCGGGTGTTCAAGGATGGCATCATAGCTGATGAGTAATCGTGCGTGAGCTGTCAGGACTGACAGCCTGAATGCCTGATTTTGCTGGCGATCCCATATCGCCTGAGTTATTATTGTGATTTTTTTTTTTTACACTGGACCACTAACATCTGATATCACATCATGGCTTTCGCGTCACCTCCGTACGGGACTTTTCGGAGTCTATCGCGAGTGCACTCGGCAACCCCGCAGATTCCAGCCAGAGACATGTTTTGCCATAGATCGGCCAGGAGACCTTGCATCACCGCTTTGGCACCATGCTTCCCGTTGATAGCGAGACCATATATAAAAGGCCGACCGACAAGGACTGCCTTGGCCCCTAAGCAAAGGGCCTTGATGACGTCGACACCGGTCCGGACGCCGGAGTCGAACAGGACCGTCATTTTGTCGCCCACGGCGTCAACAATCTCCGGGAGTACTTCGAGGGACCCGATGGCCCCATCCACCTGTCGGCCTGAACGATAGTTAGAGGATTATGCGCTAGTGTTAGGCACACGTAGATCGGATGAACGTACCGCCATGGTTCGAGACTATGATACCGTCACACCCAGCCTTGAGTGCGAAGCGAGCGTCATCTACATGCTGGATGCCCTTCAGGACCAGCGGACCCTCCCAATTCTTCCGCAGAAAAGAAATTCTCTCCCAAGTGGGGGGTTGGCCGGGGAAAGCATCGCCAATCCAGGCCCGCGACGCGCCGAGAATGTCGTCCTCTATCTTGGTGCCGTTCTCCTTCTCGAACTTGGCGCGGAAGACGGGATCCGAAAAGCCAAGCTGGCATCCAACACCCTTGGAAAACGGAACGTATGCGTTGTCCAGATCTGCCGGGCGCCACGCCAGGGACCAAGTGTCGAGCGTGACCACGAGGACAGAATACCCGTTTTCCTTCGCGCGCTTCAGCAGCGATAGGGTGATATCATCGCTTTGTGGCCAGTACAGCTGATACCACCTCTTTCCATCTCCATTCGCCTCGGCCACTTCTTCGATTGAGCTGGTGCTTGCCGTGCTCAGGGTATACGGGACGCCAACCTCGGCGCAGACCTCGGCTAGACCAGTCTCTTTGTCTTCGTGGAATATGCTCTGGACACCGACCGGTGCCATGAGAACCGGAGACGGGTAGTCCTGGCCAAAGAGGTTCACTGCAAGGTCCTGCTTGTCCATCTAGATCGGCGATGACTGTCAGTAAATCGCCATCGACTATCCCCGACAACCCACACGTACCGGCCTCAGCATGCGGGGTATTCTTCAGTGTATTGTTTCCGCGTCAGCCCCAACTCCGAATCGATCCACCGAAAGAGCCTGGAGACAGCTTACAATTTCCATTGACGGAAAGCCAATCGGTTGCTGTCCATCGTCGCTTTCTCCCCCGCACCCCCGGCGACATAATTGTAGCCGCGGACACCCAAGGCCTTCTTCGCCTGATCTTCGAGCAAACGCGGGTCGGTCGTGACATTCGGTCGCAGGCCCGCAATGGCCCCTTGGCCGTAGATCTCGGTCTGGTAGTCGCCGTATCGTTCGGGCATTGTGGCGAAACTATAGAGGAACAACAATGGGTGCGGTAAAGCAAATTGGGGTATAATGGCGGAGAGATGTTGATAATTGAGATGGGTCGATTATCAGATGTTCTTGATTTCCCGGGTAAGCTGATGCTTAAGCCCCCGCACCCGAGCTTATCACTATTAGCCTCGGCAACGACAGAGTGTCTTAATGCGGTTAAAGGGGTGATTTCTCCACATATCTTGCTTCGACAGGAACAATGCAGTTGACTCCTCCAGGATACAATGAAGATGTACAGGGGTCATATTACACGCGCAGTGACTCACTCGTCCTTTACTATTAGGGGCCTGCTTGTTCACTACTACACAAATCAATTCAACATTTTTATGCCCTCTGCAAGTGCCGTGAATGCCCGTCTGATGACCACATAGGCACGTTTATAACTGATTGAGTTTCTATCTGGCATAGAACATCAGGCTATATTGCTTTCCCAGATGATTAAATGAGGGGTACTAGTCCATCTCATAAGTGAACGGCTTAGTACTCGATTAGATTTCGAGTAATTCCACCAGCAAACGCTCGCAGGAATCAGGCACTTGATTTCTTTGGTTGAAGAAAAGAAGGCGCCGCCAGTTTGTCTGCCATTCTTCTCACAGCTGTTGCTAAAGAAGAATTCCCTTGACGAGATCCAGCCACACTTCTTCTCCTCTCCCTTCAAGATGATCACGTCGCGTGATACTAGGGATATGGCATATGGAAAGTTACCTGATCCAGCACAATAGCACAAGACGCAATCGGTGATCTGTTACTCGGTAGATATTTATGATTCTATAATTTACCTACAGGAAGTCATGACGTGGTAAACTATACACCGTCTTATATCCAGAAGATTTACATTGACTGTATATTACCCATGCTGTCTTTATAATAATCGATATTGTTTTGTCAAATGATTATAAAGCCATCATCATTAGTATATATAACTTATTATGCATTTTGAATCCTCCAAGCATTTAAACGAATATCCACTAAGCCAAGGCTGTCATCTTAAATACTTTCTCCATACTTTTAACTAATGTAGGTATCTGTATAGTAGTACCCCAGTGTCGGTACGCTGATACCAAAAGTGGGGGTCAGCGATGATCTCCCCGTCACGCTGAACACGTTTATCCCACTTTAGCATTGGCCAACCAACAGGACCATTCCTATCGGTTCAGGACTGCAACCTCCATGGGGGAGGATGTCTCAAGACTTCAGACTCCCCGTCCCACGGTCTCATCACTGTTAGCGACCCGCTAACGGGAGGCGAATCGGGTGAAGAGTGGGTAGACCCCCCAACTTTAAAAAGTTAAAATTTCTTCGCGATAATCCCCGGTGTGGATTCTTGGCAGTTTGCCCACCTTATCACGCACCAGATGTGATCTCACTTTTGTATTTGGTCCTACCTACCATGGTCTGGCTGCATACCAGTTGGTCCCCCTGGCTAGTTGCAGCACGATGATATAAGCCATTATCGGTGGTTATCATGAACGGTTCTCGCAGTGATCTTCTCATATCTCCCCGGACACTGCCATCTCCCGAGTGGAAGACCCTTGCTTCTTTTCAGCTTCTTTTCAGACTTTCCAAAAAGCTGTTGATTTAAGACACGAAGAATAGAGAAGACGAAAGAAAGGGAAATCTTCTCTCGGCTGATCGACATGATACGGCATACATCCAAGGAGGATGTGGAAGTCCCTTCACCGGGCTTCGACTCGGATCTTCCAGACGACGGGAGCCTGGAGGATGCTCCGCTGGAGGAGTCGAGAAGAAGGCAATTGATTCGGAAGATTGACATGCACATTTTACCGTTTGTGGTATTGCTGTATCTATTTAGCTTTCTGGACAGAGGTGAGTCGCCACTTCTGCCGCCAGTGTCCTAACGTCCCCAAGGGGCTGGCTGACCCGTCTCAGTGAACATTGGCAACGCGAGACTCTACGGGCTGGAAGAAGACCTTGGTCTGGTCGGAGACCAGTATCAAACTGCCGTGTCCATCCTATTTGTGACCTACTGTGTATGATGCCCGTTGAGGCGACCGACACTGAATACAGCGACTGATATGCTCTTCAGTTTTTCGAGGTTCCGTCAAACCTGCTCATCAAAAAGCTCCGCCCTGGGCGTTATATCGCGATGATCTCCATCATCTGGGGTGTCATCGCCACGTTGACAGGAATTACCAGAAAGTACGGGGATCTGATCGCCTGTCGGATTCTCTTGGGTTAGTTCAAGTTGTAATCCCGTGGAAATATCACACGCTGACTGTCGCAGGCGTCCTGGAAGCTGGGTTGTTCCCTGGCCTCGTCACGTACTTGACGATGTTCTACAGCAAGCGCGAACTGGCTTTGCGGACAGGATATCTGTTCAGCAGCGCTGCCATTGCGGGCGCCTGCGGAGGTCTCCTGGCGTACGGCATTGGCTTCATGGAGGGTATCTGCGGGCTCCGGGGCTGGAGATGGATCATGATCCTCGAAGGCATCCCGACCGTCCTCATCGGGATAGCCACTTGGTTCTTCCTCGCAGATACTCCTGACACCGCCTACTACCTCAACGACGACGACAGAGCGCTTGTGGTCCGCCTCCGCAGCCGCGAAACCGGCCAGACCGCCTCGGCTCAAAACTTCCATTGGGCCGACGTCAAAGAGGGTGCCCTCGACTGGAGGATCTATGTCTTCTGCATCGCCCAGTTCGGTGTGGACACGATGCTGTACGGTTACAGCACATTCCTCCCCACCATCATCAAGGGCATGGGCTCATGGTCTACGGCCGAGATCCAGGCGCTCACCATCCCCTGCTACGCGCTGGGGGCTCTGGCGTACCTGGCGGTGGCGTGGATCAGCGACCGAACCCAACAGCGCGCGCTCTATTCCTGCGTCTTTGCCGCCATTTCCGTCGTCGGGTACGGGATCCTCATCTCGGATACGTCCTCGGGCGTCCACTACTTCGGAGCCTTGCTCATAGCCTTGGGTCTGTACGTGGCCGTGGGTCTTCCCCTCGCATGGCTCCCTACCAACCTACCGCGCTACGGAAAGCGAACTTTTGCGACCGGACTGCAACTCACCTTTGGCAACGTGAGCGGAGTCATGTCTCCCTTTCTGTATAAGACCAATGAAGCGCCGCGCTACGTGCGCGGAAACGCTGTGACGCTCTCCCTGGTCGGGTTCGCAGGGGTGATCTACGCTCTGATGTGGGTTTACTATCGCCAGAAGAACAGTCGCAGAGCCCAGGGTCTCGAGGACGAGAAGGTCGCTGGGTTGACGGATGAGCAGATCGAAGAGCTTGGGGATAAGAGTCCTCGATTCCTATATTCTATGTGATGACCGTATCTATTTGATGGGGTAGTTCGGGCCCAATAGCTGATGGTTCAAGTCATTTTCTAATTTAATACTGCTTTCAAGCTGAAGTAATACTTTACGACGAGAAACGTGGTAGTTCGGTCTGTCCTCAATGGTATGTCCTGGAGACCGTTGTAGTGCATGGACTATACGTACGAACAAGGACAACCCGCTCCCCTTCAGCTCAGCCCCTATTCCACCGCCAATCCAACCCATGCCCACTTCATCAATCCCAAGAGTCCGACACAGCAAAAACCACCCGTTATCTCAATATCTCCTCCTCCCTCTGCATGATCCGTATCCCAGAAAACAATAGTCTTCCTGCGGGCCCCACCGTGGCGGGTCTTGGCACCAGCAATTGGGCCCGTCCGTCGATCATCATGCGTGATGCTTTCCACCCGTCTGTCTTGTCAACATCAGTCCCCCCCTTCACCAGCCAGGAAAAGGGTAAAAATGTTCGGCGCGTTGTCCTTGGGCTTTGCGTTTTTGGCTGCGATCGCGGCTGTTTTCTACACGGCTCGTCCGGCATGGCTGAGCTGTGATAACGGCGGCGTCCATGTCCATGTCCCCTTCTCGCCATACTCTCCGAGCTGGAATACGTGGTTCCATCCCTCTCGGGTGGTGTTTGGGGGTACGGAAGGTGGGCTGCGCGGGGATGATGCCAGGCCTTGGAATATTCTCCACCATCTTGGGGGCAATGGGCCCTGGATTGAGAAGACGGATGGGGGTGTTGAGGCGAGGGGGGTGGATCCGCCGGAGGGGTGCACCGTTGATCAGGTTCATATGGTATGCGTTTTTGTGGCTGTATTGCTACTGCATTGTAGTTTTGTTCTACAGAGTGGATAATCTGCTATGTCGCACGAACTGACAACGGTGTAGATGTCCCGCCACGGAGAGCGATACCCGACTACGTCTGCAGGAAGCCGTATGTCCCAGCCAGCACCAGCACCACTACCATCACCCTTCCTGCGTGTATTGGTAAAAGTCTAACCAGCGAGAAAACAGGCCACCTAGAGCTCCTCGACAGGATCAAAGAAGCCAACGTCATCACCAACGGCTCCCTGTCCTTCCTCAACAACTGGACCTACTTCACCGACACCCCAGAGAAAGACTTCGACCAGCTGACCACGACGGGGCCCTACGCAGGCACCCTGCAAGCCTTCACGACAGGCGTCCGCTTCCGCACCCGCTACGGGAGCCTCCTGGCCCCGCAAAAGGTACGAGTCTGGGCAAGCGACTGCAACCGCGTGATCGAATCGGCGCGGTACTTCGCAGCAGGGTTATTCGGCCTCGACTGGGAGACGAAGGGAAAAGCTGAGCTGGAAATCATCCCCGAGACGGCTGATCGGCGCGCAGACACGCTGACACCCGGCGATACGTGTCTACGGTACGTCGACGACGCGGTCAGCGGCCACGACAATGGCGTCACCATGCTGGCGCGGTTCCAGCAGGCGTATATCCCACCTATCGCGGAGCGGCTGATCGCGCAGGAGGGCAACGCCGCGTTGGGCGCGTTCAGCAATGTAGAGGTGTTTAGCATGCAGGAGATGTGTGGGTTTGAGATGATCGCGCGCGGCTCCAGTCCCTGGTGTGATGTTTTTACTCAGGAGGACTGGCATCACTTTGAGTACGCCCGCGACTTGATCCACTACTACCGTGCGGGGCCTGGGACCCCCTACGCTGGTGCGATGGGTTGGCTGTGGTTGAACGCTACGGCGGAGCTACTCCGGTTGGGACCTGCGGCTGGGACTACGTTCTTCAGTTTGTGAGTTGGAATGTTTACCTTGCTTGTGGGTTGATCGTGCTAACGGTGTCCGTTCCCTTGCTAGTGTTCACGACGGGGATATCGCTCCGTTTCTTACCGCGCTGGATATCATGAAAGATCCGAAATACGACCCCTCCCTGCCTACGTCTCACATGGCTGCAGACCGTGCGTGGCGTACGTCGTCGGTGATGCCGATGGGCGGCCGCATTGTGCTGGAGAGGATGGTTTGTTCGTCGGGTGGTGAGGGTGCGCGTGATGAAACGCCGTTCCTCCGTACCCTTATCAATGATGAGGTCGTTCCGCTGCCATACTGCCAATCGGGACCGGGGCTGTCTTGCTCATTGAAGGACTTCGATGAGCATGTCGATAGACGGAGACAGGAAGTGGGTGATTTTGCAGACGTTTGCGGGATAGAGGGTGATGCAGGACGGATTACGTTTCTGCGCCAGGATTAGTATAGAATAGAGCTTTAGAATAGAGCTACAATGCATTCCAGAAAGATATAGACGCTGCAGTCCGAGCACTTAAGTACAGTAGGTAGTAGTAAAGTGATATGTCCCAAACGGGTAAGCGCATAGTTCGACGCCCATCACGTGACGGTATCCGGGCGAACAGTTGTTTATCCAAAAGTTTTGGCAGATCCGGTCGAGCTGCGGTTATCTGTTTTCACCAGCTTCCTCGAGGGTATCCCACGAAATTATTACTGGGAAGCACCTGCTGTGTGTCTTTTGAGATCCCCACTTTTCTACATTACACATATCCTCCTGACGCGCAGCGAGCGACATCCTCACCATGGAGTACCACTTCGTCCCTCCGGAGGAGCGAGCGAAAGACGAGAAGGGAAATCTCCTGCCCTGGGGCTACGTTTACAAAGAGTGAGATTTCCAGTCCTGGCTCGCAACAGTGGCGTGCGTGCATCCCCAAACTAATACACGTTCAGCGAATCCCGCAACCCCCGACGACCACCCGAAGAGACCGGCCCATTCGGCAAGCGACGAAACGCCCGGTACGAGCACACGCGATCGCGCACACGGACAGGCACCCCAGCCAAGCGAGAGAACCCCAACGTAGCCGAGTTCGGACGACTATTCGCCGCGCAGCAGGAAGAGGAACAAGTGCGCAGCAACACGCTGCCCAAGTCGTCGTCGTCGAGTAGCCTGGACAACGTGCGCAAGCAGGTCGCCGAGAAGGTGGCCACGGAGTGTATCTTTTACGGGTACAGCAGCAAGGATATCGAGTGGAAGGTTATCGACAAGTACGAGCGCATCTCGCGCGGCGCCATCTGCGAGGATTACCCGCGGAGCGACCCGAACTCGGCCAGCTCGTTCTCCCAGCTGCTGAGCGGTGGTGATGTCGTTATCCGGAAGGATCTGTCGGTGGATGCGAACCGCAAGTCGAAGCATTATGCTGGTGGATTTCATTGGATTAAGGTCACGTTTGACTCGACGACCGCGGCTGATCGCGCCTGCTTCTACTCGCCGCAGGAGATCGACGATCATCTGGTGTTCTGTGAGCTGTATCGTGGTCATGGTCCGTCGGAGGATGTTCCCATCCCCAAGGGGTCTGCTGTGGCGGGACAGTTTGCGTCCAAGGCGCCGCGCACGCTGAGCACATCGCACTCGACTACTTTCCTCCAGGGCAAGGCGCAAGAGCGCTCCACGTTACCGCGATCGTTTGCGATGAACAACCTATCCAGTGTACCGGACATCGACGAGGAGACGGAACAGCACCCGCAATCGCTTGAGTCCACCCCGACCGCCAGCTCGGCCACCGCCACCGGCATCGACCAGGGGTCGTCGTTCTCCGGCCTGCAGCAACGGCACTCGCCGCAGGAGCCCAAACCGGAGTCTGAATTCATGACGCATATCCCCACCGTCCGGCGAACGAAGCTGCGCCCGATGACCGAGGCTCTGCCACCGCAGCCGACAGTCACAGAGCGCGTGCTCCGCTCGATACCCATCCTCAGCTGGTTCACAGGCGACATTGTCGGCGACGGGCCGCAGCTGAAGGAGGACGGCACATTCGACTACGACAAGTCGAACACATACTGGCGCTTCTGGTACATGGTGGACATGGTCTTGGGCACGGACATTTGCGGACTTCGCGAGGAGTCATGATGATCTTATTCGAATACATCTTTCTGGCTGACTTGACTACGACCGCGGCTGCAACTGCACTAGCAGTCCTCCTTTTCTCAGCAGTACCCACTCCGCCCGTAGAGACGCAGAGGCGTACCTCCACAGTGAGCACATCTCGCTCGTCTATCCATTCTGCGGTGGTAGGGGAGGAGGGGTGGAAGTTGGCGAGGCTTAAAATACTCCTCTTTTTTTATCTTATCCTCTTTTACTGGACCAGTTCTTCGATAGCATTTAGTGGTGGCGCTCGGATATGTACTATTTATTTTTGGTGTTTCTTTCTCAATAATTGATTGCATGATGACCAATGGAGTGAGTGGGTATACTCAGACTTCCTTATCTCTATCATTTTTCAAATGGAATCTACGGATAGATACTGTATTGTACTTCATCACTTGTACTATAACTACCTACCTACCTACCTAGCTATACCTATACTATACCCATGCAGTAGGTATAGGTAAGGTAGGTGCCAAACTGACTTCTTCAAAGCTACACGGGTAGGACAGACAGACAGACAGTTAATTGGTTGGTAGATGAATTGATGAATTGACATTTGCTAGGTATGATACCATTGGTACTGTGAACGATGGATGTCTGATGTTGATTTTGATAGCCACCAGGTAGGTAAGTCCATGCTTTTAGGCCGTTGACCTGCGGACAATCAATCAAAGCAGTCAATCAATCAATCAAACTATAGTCAATCAATCAATCAATCAATCAATGGAATACTGATCCGATTGGACACAGACACCAGCGAAAGCAACCAATATCATCATCATAAACCAAGCCATCCAGATCATAACCCAACCCATCCAAATCATAACCCAAGCATCAATGCAGAAAGGAAAAAGTAGAGTAAAAAAAAGTGAGAATAAACCAATGTGATGGAATTTTTAAAGTTTGCTCATTCATTTAATTAAAAAAAAGTGAAGAAAAAGCATTCCTTTACTCAACATTGTTCTCAAAGTTCTCACCCTCGACCAGATCAGGGATATCGTCATCGTCCTCGTCCTTCTTGCCCTCGGCGCCGGCCTGGCTCTTCTGCATGTTCTGGTAGCTCTCGGCCAGCTTGCGGAGGGAGGCCAGGCTGTCGGGGCCCAGCTGGTTCAGGATGCCGGGGACCAGCTCGGTGAGTTCCTTCTCCTCGCCGTGGCCGTAGAGGGCGAAGGTGTTGGAGGGGACGGCGGCGTGGACTGTCACCGTATTGTTAGTTTCTCTCTTTTCCCCTTCTTTTTCTTGTCTTTTGTGGTTCGTTCGAGACGAGACAAGACAAGACATGCGGGGATTTGTGTTGACTCACCCTTGGGAGCACCGAAGTGGATGACGTTGCCGTCCTCCTTGAACATGTTAACCTCCTCGATGGCCTGGATCGGCTGCACGTTCATCTTCTTGAGCGTGGCCTGCAGCTTCTTGTCGTCGGCGCCGGACGACTTGTGGACCTTCTTGACCTTGCGGCGGGGAGTGCCCTTGCCTCTGTTTGAGTCTGTGTGTTAACTTTATCGTTCTCATGTGGATTTTGTGTTTATGTCTGTGGTGGTTGCTCTAGGGAATATGAAGGTGGGACATGTTCGATTCGACGGGACTCGACATCCGACGGAGATTCGACATGCACGGTGCTCTTCGAAAGAAACGACGTAGGAAACTAGAATGATACATACCCTGTGAAGAGTAAGCTCGTTAGCGATATATTCATCAATGGTAAGTAAGATAAGCAAGCATTCTGCTCCAAAAGAAGTAACCCCATGCCATCCCACATCCAGCTCGGACCAGACAGATCTTCGACAGCGGGGTGAACCAGACAGACACAGCCAACGACCGATCGCGCCCAGAGGAATTTCGACACCCATCTCTCGCGAACCCGATCAATCTGTTCAACACGAGCTCACCCATGCGACATGAGATCCAATCATCCGCACCCCTCGATCTCTATCCAGGCTCCGATCCGATCCGTCTCTTCCCTTCCCCAGCTAGACAGACCTCCGCTCCCAACCACACCCAAAACTGAAAAGAAATAAGATAAAACATACCAATCCGCACGCTAGCCTGCATCCGAGCCAACTTTGCCTGATCCATGATGACGGTGTGGGGGGTGGGTTCGAGAATCCTAGAGGAGGGCGAAGAAGGTGAAGAAGGACGTCAGTGAGGGAAAGGTGTGATTGAATAATCGGGAATTGTGGATCGGGGGACTCGGTAAGGGTGGTTTTGTGTGCGGCGGGTAGATCAGTTCAATTTCCACTCTCTCTGTAGGAAAGACGTGACAACTGACTGAGACCTTTTAGGAGGGAGTAGAGGAGGGGGTATTTACCGTGAAATGAGGGAGTTCGAGGGTGATCGGAAGGTGGAAGGAGGGAAAGTCAAGAGTGGAGGGGAGAGAAGAAAGTTGGTGAGGTTGGATTGATTGGATTCCCGTCCGCCGCCGCTTTTGTGTGGGGGAGAAAAGCGTCACTGGTGCGGGACCTTTGTCTACAGGGGAGGATACAGATTTATAGATAGGTTGGTATTAGACTATGGAAGAGGTCTGTTCTAGAGAATCACCAGTATACTTCATGAACTACATTCTTTCTGTGGTGATTGTATCCAAGGATTGGATGAGTTTGTGTGGGCGAGGTGTCTGGGCGGTGGCCTGAGGCTGCTCGGCTAAACCCTAACGACGCGGGAGATCCTCAGGCAGATTCAGCAGATTCAGCAGATTTAGCCAGATTCGACCAGTTGATTACCAACGTATATATCACGCTGGTTAAATGTATTGAATATCTTGGATGGGTCTATCTGGAAATGAAATATATATGTTCAATGCGCGTCGGATCGCCGGGGTTCATTCCTGCCGACCTTCGAGGCCCAGATAGCAGCCACCAAAAGGATCAGCCCAACAACAAGGCCATATGTCGTCTGTACTCCCCACATCCCTCCGACATGGCCTTCTCCACCGTCACGGATTCATAACCCAGCAGCGGTCTCACTCTCCGGGGGAATTGTCTTGTTCAGGAACTGTTCCAGATCCTGAATTTCTGTCGGGTCGGCCGAGTGTCCAAGGTCCCTGCAAACTATTCAGCAAACAACCGTCACATCACGAAAGATAATAAAGGGACAAGAACTCACGGATAAGACTTGAAAGTCACATCCTCCAGCCCCAACTGCTTCACCATCTCCGCCGACATCTTCCCAAACTCATAGTTCACCACCTCGTCGTCCAGCCCGTGCGCCAGGAAAAACGGCGTCTGCTTGTTCGGAAAGCCCTCGGGGATCTGGTTCTTGATCCGGTCGCTCAGAAGCAGGTAGCACGACAGTCCGAACACGCCGCCCAACTTCTCCTTGTTCGTGATGGACGCGAAGACCGAGATGGCCCCGCCCTGCGAGAATCCACCCAGCACGATCCGCGACGGCTTGATGCCCTGGTCGATCTGCTCCTTGATCAGGACGTTGAAGTAGTCGCGCGAGCGGAGGATGCCTGCTTCGTCTTGCGAGCGGATGGACTCTTCAAAGTCGAGCTGCGTCGGTGTTATTCTCATCGTTCTTGTGTGGATGCGCCGGAGAAGGGAGAGGAAGGGTCGCTCACGTCACGGCCGAGTTTGGTGATGTCGTACCAGCCGGGCATCGACATTCCGAAGTTCTAAATGTGGGAAAGAACGCGGATTAGTAGGGCCATCGACGACGGACGAGCCGGGGAGACCAGATTCCGTACCACGGTGATGGGAATCATGGGCGCATTGGGGAAGATGAAAGCCACTTCATCGAACATGCCCCGTCGGCGCCAGTTCTGAGCCAGACCCATCCTGTCGGAATTAGCGACGGTTCAGGCCAAACCGCTGTAGTTGTAGTTCGAGCATCGGGCATACCATCCAGCACCGCTAAACCCAGCCATACATAGTCAGTAACCAAACAAATCTGTAGACCGTCAAGCAACCAACCTGTCGCCGAGACCGTGGGCCATGATCACGGTCGCGGTGTGCTTCTTGAGCGCGGGAACGATAAAAGGGGCGCGAGGCGTCATTTTGATGGTATTTTGTTGATCTGGGATTGAGACCAACAGATGGAAAAGCGAGGCAGAAAGGTTGAAGAAGGGCGGAGTAAAAGCGGACGATGAATCCCCGCCATTCTGCCGCCGAGGTTATTCCGCGCCTTACCGCCTTGGACGGTATACAGCAGCAGTGCAGTCTGTTTACCTACGCTGTCTATGGAGACGATGTGATAAGAATAAAAGGAGATGGTATGATTTGGTCGAAACTGGAGATCTTGAAGGTAATCATGTAAATTAGTCATTAACGTGCTATGATACTGAAAAGCCACGCGCTATATACACCACCACTGCTAGTATATTTAGACAACGAACGAAGATATCACACAGTGCACATGCTATGCACCTCCCTCGTAGCCTGTTCGACAACAGAGGAAATAAGTGTAGCGTCTACAACACCCGTCTGCCAGGTAAAAGCCAACACCAAGCACCCGTCTCCGCCACCAGCGACAGACACCTCGATCGCACTCCCAGTAACACTAGCACTCTGGGAGAAGACCACGCGGCCAATCCGCGGGCGGGACGCTTGCTGCTTTCCGACCCCCAAAGCCCCAATATTCGACACTTCGAACGAGGCTTTCCGCGGCTTCCCCACCTTCGACCGGTAGAGCTCTTCGTGGAAGTCACTGACGTACTTGAGGAGGTTCGGGCCGGCGTTCTTGCCCTCGAGTTGGAGCACTTTCTCGATCGTTTCCCGAGAGCGTCTGGCTTCGCTCCACGGAAAGGTCTCGGATGTGACGGCCTCGCGGGTGTAGTCGTCGCTGTAGTCCTGGACCCAGACGCCGATAGAGTCGTCCGTGATAACATCTGGCATCCATCGCCGGGTGGACATGGCGCCGGAGAGGTGCACACTGGTGAAACGGTCAGGAACGTGAGTGAGGATCGCACGCGCGATGATTGTCTGCAGCGCTGCGGTGATGGTGGTGTCGTTCTGGCGACAGCTGTCTCTGAAAGAGCTAGCTACTGACGTTGGGACCACTACGTGTCGCACGTTTGTCTCCAGCGGTACGCGGACCTCGGACCCCGCCCATAGACTAGGGTCTGTGTACGACCAGACTTTTTCGCGGAAGAGAACCCCTGCGAGAAAGGGGAGGGACAGTGGAAGAGGATGGAGTTCTTCCACGTTCGGGAGCAATGGCGACTGGGGGGAGCGGATCAAGTGTTGAGCCTCGCCAGGAGCCAGCGATTCAATGGCGTTTAGTGCCTGTAGGAAGGTCCGATGGAAGGCCTTCCCAGAGGTGCCGTCGCCGATGGCATGGTGGAATACAAAGACGGCTGTGAAGCGTCGGTTCTCGGGAATATCCGTTAATACATGGAGTCTCCAATACGGCGACGGAGCTTCGAAAGGTGTATTGTGCTGGGCTTTTAAAACAGCATCCAACTCGCTATCTGCCTCGTCCTGACCAGGGAAAGGACCCGTACGTTCCTGAAAGCTGACAGACGTGGTCAAATCGATCTCAGGGAGACGCGCGAAATACGGCTCTTTGGTATCCTCGCCAACGGGAATGGCCGACAGAATGGGATGTTGGCCGATCAGTATCTCACAAGATTTATACACATAATCCTTGACCGGAAGTGTAAAGGACTCGGGAAGCGAGTAGCTGGCTGTGACAGCCACATTCATGTAGAACCCGAGAGCATGACGCGCGGTCGAGCATTGTTCCAGCCGGCCTGGCTGGTGTCAGTCATGCTCTATTGGGGGAATGTGACACAACAACTCACCCACCGGGCGCAGCTTTTCGAGTTTATCCATTGTTATGGTCACACAGGGACCATGATCTGTGTCCTGTATCTCACCGTACGGATGGATGGCGCGGTTTATTTTGGCGAGAAGATTTGGATGCCTGTCCCGGATGCACGTGACCATCAGCATTAAATGCATTTATTTCGTTTATCTTTTTTATGGTTTTATTTTGTATCAGACTTAATCAAAAGAAGGGATTTATATCAGATGTGATTATAGGACCACTAGTTCGAGGTTGCGTCCTCCGTCTAAATGCCAGTCTGAATCATACCGAAAGCAGCCCTCATGATCTACACCCCTGATGATCAGTTACAATGAAGCTAACATCTGAAATGAGAATTGCAAAAATTTACATGGTGTCGCTAAGGGGCACATAATCGGGTTATACAGGTGTATCCGTTGAGAATGGTTTGACTCTTGTCTTGGTTACTTTGGTGCTGGAACAGATTATATATCTAGAACCTAGTCTATCGCTCGTTTTAGCATGTTAAAGTTTCACCATTTGCACTACGATCGTAGTATTAATAGATTAAGCGATGACTCTCCATACATGTAGTTAGAGAATGCCCATCACACTGACGAGTAATTCATCAAATCAAGGGTATGAACTCAGACGCATAAAACAAAGCAAGAGTCCTCGTCCCAGTCGTGCCTAAAGCACAGCAATACCACCCACAACCATCGCACCCAGCACACCCCACGCAGCTGTCTCCACAGCCACGCCACCAGCAGTAGAAGTAGAGGTAGGGGCACTGTCCTGCGTCGACGAGCTGCTACTATCGCTGTCGTGGTCATCGCTATGATTCCCGTTGTGGCTGTCATGGTCACCACCTTGCGGGTCGCCGTTCGATGTAGACTCGTTGGCGTTGCGCTCGGCACTGGCGCCGGTGAAGGGCACGGCTGAGATGCCGGTGTTGTTCTCGCAGGGGGTCGCTTCGTTGGTGGTGATTGTCGATGAGAATTGGATGTCTGCGCACTGTATATGTGTTCACTCGTGGTTAGCAACGTCTGTCTAAGAAAAGTAAGAAATACAGAAGAGGGAAGGAGGATACTAAAGTTGAAAAAAGGAAATTAAGAGAAGAGAAAGAGAAAAGCTGCAAGATCATACAGTGTACAACCCCCCCGCAGGATCCCCATTCGACTGCACCTGCAGGGTAGCATTCATCCCATTAGACACCTTCGTGCCCAGGAGGTCCTCATCGACCATCACGTCCGGAACGCAGAACGATCCCAGTCCCATGATGCCAAAGGTGGGATGCAGCGTGATGTTGAAGTTATCGGATGGGTTGTCACCCAGCGCGAGGAGGATCTCGAGCGCCGTGTGCGCGTGGCCAATGGTCACCGCGACGGGGAATGTGCCCTTGCGGTCGGGGGAGATGGCGATCTGGGTGCGTTTCGATGACTGCGCGAGACCGGCGCAGGGGAAGGTGCGCATTTTTTCTTTGTTTTCGCCGCGCGGGGGTGGGTAGTTGAGGGTGAAATGGGCGGAGACAAGGGAGATTAGGAAGGTAAGGGCTAGGAAAGAGAGCTTCATGGTGGATGGGTTGGATTGGAGGTATGGTACTCTGAGTATAGGGTGGTGTTTAGAGGTTGGCGGACTGAAGGGAGAAAAGAGTGAGGGCGGGGAGTATACCTGGAGAAGAGGTTATAAAATGGAAGGGGCAGGAGGAGAGGACATGTATTCGAGACCGGTCAATTATGGTACTGGTCTATCTCTATATAATGATCTGTTGGCAGGTACTGCGTGCCACAAACATCACTCAGTCAACGGGTCCATGCTGTACCTGTGCGAGGTCCAGACCACATTCTACTCTTATTGATGCCCGCATACAAATGTCATGTATTAGTGCTGAAAGTCAAAGATGGGTGACAGGAAACTAGGCAGGATCTGACTCGAAATGCGCTCATATCTTCGCGTTATTGAGCAGTGGTACCTGAGTATTGATTGACTGATACGTATAGGTCATCCATGGGTCATGCACGGGAGAGACACCACTGGTGCATTCATGATTGACTTGAACTCTATATACTCGGCGAATGCGGAAAAGCCAGAGAGACCACAATGAACAAAGATGGAAAAATAGATGATAACCCAGTCGCCAGCAACAAAGAGAGGTATCTGATAAATGCTCACACATGCAAAGCCCAACGCCTAATATGCAATATGATCTTGCCCTAACTCCGAAGATCCCACATAAAACACAACGCAAATCAATGATCATGCTCGCCCCATTGGACATACCGTCCTACAGCCAGCTCTCCTAGGAAAGCTCCCCCGAGGACCGAACAGAAATATCCGACATTCATCGTCATCACGGCCAACATCCTACAAAGCGATTAGCAAGGGTCCGGCAGCGCGAGCACGACCAATTGACATACAGAAGATAAGACACCCCCGTAATGAGGAGAAAAAGAAAAGCACGCGGTAGGTCAACACTAAACCGCCAGGGCAGAGGCTCGCGCACGGCGCGTCGCACCACCTTGACCGACTCCTCGACGCCCTGCGCCGACACCAGCGACGCTTTCTTGGCGATGGGATCGTCCTCGATGCGTCCCGCTTCGGGGGATTTGCCGGCGATGGCGATGTAGCGACGGTTCAGGTGGACGTCCAGCCAGTGTCGTTCCATCAGCACCTTGAATGCGACCAGGGCGCGGGCGACGATAGCCAGAACGATGAGGAAGATACAGGTGCCGGCGTAGGCGCCCGACGACGAGGGGGTCCATTGCGACGAGAACAGCGGAGTATCATGAGTGTTGGTGAAGATCATCGTCATGGTCATTGCCGAGGAGTGGGACGAATTGTGGGATGAGGAGGAACCCATGGAGTCATGGTGCATGCTGCCACTACTCATGTCCATGATGGCGATGTATAGCCCTGGTAGAGAGAATCGAAGTCTGATTGAGCTTCGAAAACGAATCAGAGAAAGGAAAAGGGTTCGATGAGGGCATATGGCAACTTTATAAAGGGCATGAAACCATGGTGACACCAAGAGCGGGCCCATGCCAAGCCTTTTGGCTGCCGAGGGCGGGGCGTGAGCAGATTTCCTCCCCTCGGAGCCAATCAAAGACAAGGATGGTGTCTGAATGCATGTCGACTTTGAGCGAACTTGAGCAGATTATTACCTACTGCGCTGTCTATGATCATTCCTTCATATCTTATCTTTGTTGAACTGAATACGGTATACCTCACCGAATTATGCACCACTCAATTGGTCATTCCTCTCCAGTCCTTATATCTGAGTTCAAGTTGGCAGATCTCTTGTCTTTTCTCGCCAACATGTCTGATGCATGGGCCAATGCATATCATAAGGCTGCCTCAGGCCCACTCCCGACGTCCCCACCGGCGTCTCCGTATACTTCACCCACGGTCTGAATAGCGTCACTTTAACCCTATTTTCGAATTCCATGAATTAAGAATTAATTAATTGTTTCCCTTTGTATATACCCCTCCCAAGCAACAGACAATATGCCCGGCATGGGCCACATGTCCATGGGTGATGATGTCCACGACCTCTTCTATCTCCAGCGCATGTACTGGGCCGTCGTCGGAGGCGTCATCGCAGCAGCGACAGGAGTCAACATTCTGAACCGCTGTCTTGCGTACCAGAGGTAGTCTCCTCACTCAATCATCTCAAACACCGGTTGACCCTCGCAGGCTACGCGACACCACTCTTACGCCATCCAAGCCAAAAACACTCTTCTTCAACACATATGCCACACTGACGGCCATTGTCCGCGAAGCCAGCTACGTGGCCCTCCCCCCACGCTCCATCCGTGGATACACATTCCACTTCGCGCCACTAGGTCCAGTGGCCCTCATCCTCGCAAACCTAGTCGTCGTCCTCGTCCTCTGCTTCTACAAGCTCGACACCGCAGACCGCTGGAAATGGGAAGACGTGGGGTACCGGACAGGGTTTATCGCGATCTGCCAACTCCCCCTGATCTTCCTGCTGGCAGGAAGACAGAACATTGTCGGCTTCCTCGCAGGCACAAGCTACAACCGCCTAAACTGGTTCCACTGGTGGATCGCCCGCACGCTCTGGCTGACAGCGACGATCCACATGGGCTTCTGGTTCCGCAACTGGGGCCAATACGACTACATCGGGTACCAGCTACGCAATGACCCGATGACGACGCGCGGGTTCATCGCGTGGTGCATCCTAACCGCCATCGTCCTGTCGTCGACGGTGCCGGCCCGACGGCTGAGCTACGAGCTCTTCGTCCTACAACATCTTGTCCTGTTTGCGGGATTTCTCGTCGCTATCTGGCTGCATGCGCCCGCCGAAGTCAAGGTCTGGGTGTGGATTCCCATTGGGTTGGTGGTCTTCGACCGTGTCGCGCGCTTTGCATGGGCTACGTACGCCAACCTGTCTATATTCCACCGGTCAACTACCAAGCACGCGCTTTGGACCCACCGCGCGACTTTCACACCGCTACCGGGTAATGTCACTCGAGTGACGATAGAGAACCCGACGGTGAGCTGGAAGGCAGGTCAGCATGCATTTCTGACGTGCCATTCGCTCGTGCCCTTGCAGAGCCACCCATTCACGATCGCCTCGATCCCGTTAGACGGGAAGATGGAGTTCTTCGTGCGCGCCGAGAAAGGTGCCACTCGCCGGTTTTTCCGCCACGCGTCGAAGCACCACGGTGTATTTGGCTCCTCAGATATAACAGCCGGAGACAATGCCCGCACGGTATTTATTGACGGACCGTACGGAGCAATTCGTCCCCTGCGGCAGTTTGACAGCGTGGTGCTGCTGGCAGGCGGCATGGGAGCCACGTACGTCATGCCCTGTCTGCGGGATATAGTCGCAGGGTGGAAGGAAGAGTGCACGGAGAAAGAGAAACCCCGTGTAACTGTCACCAAGCGCATCCGAGTCGTGTGGGTGGTCAAGTCGCGAATCCAGCTGTCTTGGTTTGAGAGGGCGCTGCGCACTGTCCACGCGGAGGTCAAGGAGTGTCGTCGTGCTCAACCGGATATTACCCGAGACATTGAAACGAGCGTCTATGTCACTTGCGACGGAAAGCTAGAGCCTGTCGTGCAGCGGACTGTGTATCTGCAGGGTGCAGAGCCGACGCAGACGAGGGTTGAGAACCCTGCAGGAAGAGGAGAAAAAGCGCGACACAAGGACGACGCCTCCGTCCATTCCGTGACGCAGTCCTACCACACCTCGGCACCACACGAAGACTGCTGCTGCTGCGTCGACACCGTCGATGAAGACCAGACAGCGGACAGAATATGTGCGTGTTCCGGACACCCAGCTCCAGCCAACACAGACACACACGACGTAGCAATAAATGCCCCAGATATAGCGCCAGAAAAATCCAACGCAGAGATAGAACCATCTATCCAGTCGTCCACAGGAGACAAGGACATGAACATTCTCTCTGGCCGCCCCAGACCCCGCAACATCATCCGCAAGGCACTCGAAAAGGCAGAAGGAGAGAGCGCCGTCGTGGTGTGTGGGCCTGCTGGTCTCTCGGATGACGTTCGTCGGAGCGTGGTGTATTTGAGTGACGAGCGGGCGGTGCACAAGGGGACGGGGGCGCAGGGAGTGTATTTACATGTGGAGAGGTTTGGATGGTAATGTGGTGGACTTTGATATTATGATTTATGTATATATTCATCATCATGGAATATGCTATTGAGGAAATGGTAATTAGGACTATATCATGTTTATAGTTGGCCACAGCAGCGTTTGTATCTTATTCGAGAAGCATCCGAGAGACCAAGACCTGGACTTTATACCGTAAACAATGCTAGGATGTATGGGCTTTTCAAGGGTTGTGGCAAGTGGGATGCCGGCAATGCTGATTTGGTAGTAATATCTCTTGTTGATTGTCCATCGAGCAGGAATAGAGATGATTTATTATCAATTCATATTGTTTTAAGATTGCTAGCTAAGCATATAGATCGATGTTAGTCAGCCTTGGCCAGTGGGATGCCGACGCGTCTCTAGAGGCTGTTAACCACTGCAACTGTGTATAGAGTGGGATGCCGAACCAGATCCGATACCATGGAAGCAGCAGACGATTACCAACATATTTATAAACCAGTCAATCAAGGTATTTATAGTGAGATATCCCTAACCAATTTGAAAGACAAACCCTACTCCATCGTGGAACAATCCTCAGCCACCATTCTACACATCCAATCCAATAATTCTATATCCTCCCGCTCAAAATGCCACCCCCAACCCTCACAATCACCCATATCACAACAGCCACCACCATCCTCAACATAAACGGCACCACCTTCCTCACCGACCCCTTCTTCGGACCCATCACCGGCTCCGAATACGACGCAACCCCCCTCTTCAGCAAAGTCGACCTGCAACCCCTCGGCCTCAACGCAATCCCACCCCCCCCGCACCTCATCAACAACCGCGGCCCAGCCCTCCAACTCAACGAGCTCCCCCCCAATCGACGCCGTCCTCCTCAGCCACGAAGACCACCTCGACAACCTCGACCCCGAAGGCCGCAAGCTCCTCGACGCCCGCAAAGTCTTCACCACCCCCGACGGCGCATCCAACCTGCGCCCCCGGCCAGGCGTCATCGGCCTGCGCCCCTGGGAAACCGTAACGTCCACCATCGGGGACAAAGTCTTCCGCATCACAGGAACCCCATGCAAGCACTTCCCCGTCGGCGAAGTCACGGGCTTCATCTTGGAAACTGACTCCCTGGGCGTCCATGCCGAGTCTGGGAAACCCAACGCGATCTACTTCTCTGGAGATACGGTGTATATCGATGCGTTGCGGGCGATTGGGGACCGGTGGCATGTTACCGCTGCGATTCTGAATCTGGGGAATGCGACGGTTGAGTTTCCTGCGGGGCCGGTGCAGATCACGATGGATGGCGCGCAGGCTGTGCGGTTGATGCGTGAGATTGGGGCTGATGTTATGGTGCCGGTGCATTTTGAGGATTGGGAGCATTTTAAGGAGGATCGGGATGGGTTGCGGCGGGTTTTTATGCAGGAGGGGTTTGTGGAGAGGGTTTGTTGGACGGTTCCGGGGGTTCCTACGGTTGTTTATTAGGTGGTACTTATTATGTTTGTGTGATGGGTCGGGTATAGATGTGGTGTATTGGACATAGACCGTATGCTTGTTTGTTGGATGATATGTATTAGTAGCGTGCTATACCGCGAGAAGATCAATAGACCAATTGAAATATAACAATCAGAGGCAATAGGAAGATAGGAGCATTAGAATGATGATATAAAATTGCATAACAGACTCCTCTACTAATAGACGTGATGCTCTTATAGTACCAAAACAATGTCAGACAATCACTTCCACCTGAGATCATGACATGCTACAATATACCGTAGAGTCCACTCCTGCCGAATGCACCTCTATCGGTGTCCTCTACAAGGTACGCCACCCTGCACTCGACTGCCTCAACAAAGTCTGCCCCTGACGCTGTTCATAAACTGGTTGCTGTTGCCATAGACTTAGTTATAGTTGCATGACTGGCTGAGAGCTAGCCTAAAAAAAGAGGCCGACAGACATGACGTAATCAGCATCCCTGTCGAGTCATATGCAGCTAACCTGCCTCAGGTAACCTAACTTTCCATCACTTCTTCAACCTAGTACTACTTCTTACCTTGCCTATACAACACCATACATT
This sequence comes from Aspergillus neotritici, assembly GCA_023619815.1. Classification (NCBI taxonomy): domain Eukaryota; kingdom Fungi; phylum Ascomycota; class Eurotiomycetes; order Eurotiales; family Aspergillaceae; genus Aspergillus; species Aspergillus neotritici. The sequence continues at coordinate 128,649 of JALZYL010000042.1, read as the reverse complement.
GATCAATTGCTGAAAGACCAAGAAAGAAGAGACGAGAATCATTCACGATGGTCTTCCGCTTCGTACGTATCCCTCATATCTATCCTCCCTCACCTACTACCCCCAACACCCAATCCAACCACAATCAATCCACCACCCCAGAACCATCAAACCAAATCTAACCTTTCTCTCCAACACCCAGGCCAAAACCCTCGACCCCATAACCCTCTTCCACGCGCCCTCCTCCCAAGCCTCCACAAACGCCTACAACATCCTCAAACGCGCCTCAACAGCTGCCTCCTCCACCGCCCGCGGCGACTTCCAGCTCGAAGTGACCACCGCACCGCCGACATCTGACCAGCTCCGCAACATCCTCGACTACATCTCTGCCGACTCCGCCTCGGCTGCCAGCACGAGCCGCAATAAGACCGCTTATGCGCCGGGTGATGTCATCCGGGGTGCGAAGGACGCGGAGGATGCGTTGAAGAGGTTTAAGGAGGATGGGGGGGTGGGGTTTGTTAGGCCGATTGTTTGTTCCCTCTTCTTCTTCTTCTTCTTTTCTTTTTTTCCCTCGAGTTTTTGATGGTGGATGGATGGATGATGCTGACTTATTATTTTTCTTGTAGACTGTCGACTGGACGAATGGTCAGGCGGTGCTGGGCGATAACGAGTCTGAGATCCTGAGAATGGTGCACCAGTTGGAGGTGGACTAAATAAACGTCTACGAAGACCAAGAGAAAACATGACGGTGGAATATGAATGCCATCTACGATACTGTATCATATCATACAATGAATGCTCCCAGCTCTTCCCGTCTTCCAGCTCTCCGTCTTTCCGCTCTTCCGTCATCTGGCAACATAACGCATGCAACATTAAAGACGTACCCGCTCAGTGAACGACGCTCGAGGCCAGCTCGTCGTCGCAAGAATAGAAAATTAAAAGCAACCGGATTACACCACTAGAACATCGTTCCGAATGTCCCGTCCATCGGGATGGGCTTCCGCGGAGTCCCCCGGTTGGTTCCGTCCACGGCGGGCTTGCGATGGCTAAACGCTGGTTAGAATGAGTTCGTTTCACTTTCACATGTCGGCCACATACCGGAATGTAAATCCCACAAACAATCCCTTGTTCATCTTGTCATCTCGCTCGGCCATCTCCTCCAACGCCCGCTGCTTGTCGTGCACCTCCTTGTACTTCGCCATATCGGCTTCGCTGCTGAAATCGTCAAAGTAGCCCGCGTCCGTTTCCGAGTCCAACTCCGGCACAAACGGCGCCCGCTGATCGCGCAGCCGGTTGAAGTCGACCTCGCTGAAGTAGCTGTGCGCGTGGATCTCCTGGATGTTCTTGAACCGCTTTTCCTTCGACGCAACCAGCCGCGTGATCAGGTCCCACGTGCGCCGTGACAGGAAGTAGTTGGGGTCCTCGTACACCGGCTTGCGCAGCACCTTGGTCCAGTTCTTCAGGTTCTGCCACGTCTCGTCCACCGTGGCGCCCGCGAACGGCGGATATCCGGCCAGGGCCTCGAACAGCATGCATCCCAAACTCCAGTAATCCACCGTAAAGTCGTACTGCTCGCCCTTGAGCACTTCCGGCGCCATGTAGTCGGGCGACCCCACGATGGACTTGGCGTAGTTGACCTGTCGGTCGCGCAGCGTCCGGTATCCCTGCCGGCGCTCCGCGACTGTCCGTTGCTCCATCGGGCGACCGAACGGGACGGGGGTGTTACCGACTTCCTCCAACTTCACGCGCATCGACTCGATTTTGCCGGGGTTCAACATGCCGGCCGCCAACCCAAAGTCCGTCAGCTTGACATGACCGGTGGAATCGATGAGGAAGTTTTCGGGTTTCAGATCGCGATGGATGTACCCCAGGGCGTGGAGGGCGTCGATACAGCTGAACATCTCGGCTACGTAGAACCGGGCATGGCGATTGTGCAGGACACCGGTATTGTTCAGTAGCGTGCGGAAATCGCCTCCGGGGACGTACTCCATGGCGAGGTAGATCTGGTCTTGGTCCTGGAATGCATACAACAGCTTCACCAGCCACTCGCTCTTGGCCGCCGTCAGAATGTCGCGCTCGGTGAGAATGTGGCGGATCTCGTCCAGCTTGAACAGGAGTTTCTTGCTCATGACCTTCAGCGCGCACACCTCCCGGGTATCTTTCTTTTGCGCCAAGTACACCTGCCCGTATCCCCCCTGGCCGACCTGCGTTAGGATCTGGAAATCGTGCTGGCGCAGGCGGGTCCGGCGCTTGCGCAGGTGCGCCCGTTCGCGCCCGAGATATTTCGCCAACGCCGGCTCGTACTCGTCCATCGGGGTGGCAGGCGGCTCCGGATAGGCCGAACGGAACTGCGAAAAGCGATTCTGACGGTTGTTCAGGTAACTGAGCAGGTCAAAGTAGTGGTCGAGGAAATCTAATGTATCCCAGATCACCCGGACGTTAGCCTACGAATGGAGGGGACCGATCTCTGGAACTTACACAGCTGGGTCACGTTGACCAGTCGCTTGACGCGGGGATTCTGGAGTTTCTCCAACTCCTCGGCCGTCAGTCCACGCATCTGCACGGAGCGCTTCTGGATGCTCTCGACATCGCGGGTCTGGTAGTGTTCGTGACGCGAGATGGCGGCCGCCGCGGGGTTGGACCCCAGGGGTTTCGGAATGCGCGTGGAACTCGGGGGTGTGTTCTCCTTGTTGGATTTCCGCGTGGGACTCGGGGGCTGGCGAATGACACTCTCGTTGAAGTCGTCTCCGGATGGTCTGGGTGGGGCGAACATCGGGTGCTGGTAATGGTTGTGAGTGGCCTTGGTCGGGGAACTCGGAGCCAACTTCATCGCCGTGTCGAAGACATTTGGCAAATCCAGCGCACCCGGGGGCATCTTGTTCTTGCTTGGGCTTCCTTGTGGGGTCTGAACCGGACTGGTGAAGCCATTCTGAGAGGGTGTGGAGGGACGATCGGTGGCGAGTTCGTTGCCCGAGCGGGTGTGCAGCAGAGGCGGGGGGTTGGGCAGACGAAGGCCAGCTGGACGATCGGCCAGGTCGTACGAAAAGTCCACGCTCATGGCCACCTATATGTCGCAGATGAAAGGGAAAGAAATTCACGACAAGTCAACGTGGGCGACGCAACCCTTATCAAGGGCGAAAACCACCAGGCAGATCGCGCAAATGGTCGGTGTGTGGGGGGCGCGAAATGAGGCTAGGGGACTGATCAACACGAGCTGAGCAACAGGATAAAATTTCCGCGACAGACAAGCAACGTGACAGATCGCGCAACCGACGAATTGAGACCGGTATCAGCCACTTCCGAGGTTGAGAAGTAATAATGGCTTTGTTGGGAGTGCAACGCGATGGAGCACAGTCGCGGTGATTTCCACGGGAGGAGGGGGGGAGGAGTAACACGCCTAGACTGGATTGGGACGGGGGGGTCTAGACGATCCCTTTAGTGAGGAGAGAGACAGCGGGAAGGAAGAGGATGGAGTAGACGTCAAAGAAGGAAAGGATATGGAGAGGAAGTTGAAGAGGATGAAGGAAGAGAGAAAGGAAGAAGAAAGAAAGAAGGGAGAGAAAAGTGGGAGAGAAAGAGAACGAGAGAAGAATCTCGTGCACCTGATTCCTCAGGTATTCATGTCATCAAATCCCCTCGAGGCCGAAAATCATCACGATCCCAGCTGAGCCACCTGCACACCACTCTCTCCACTCTTTCTCCTCCCCTGTCTTATTTCCGGCGTGCTCCCCTCGCTCCTCTCTCTCTCTCTTCCTCCTGCTAATCTCTCTTGGGTAAAGTTTTCTTCCCCCCCAGCTGCCTTGCGAATGTCTTACGCCCCGTTGTCCAGGCAACTCCCTTACTCACAGTCTGAGTTTATCAGCATTCAAGGCCATTCTGACTGCTTACTGGTCATTCCTGGTCTTGTCTAGGCGAATTCCGAGTTAATCTATCCCAGGAGCTGCGGGATCGTCCCCGGATACGACCAAGATCGAGGCGCTTAGACCTGGAAATGGAACCCGTGCGAGATTATCCAGTGGACAGCTCTGGCTCGGCACGAGGATGCAAGTCATTTCCACTAGTTCGTGCCCATGGAGTTGTCCATCGGTGTTTATCATGGTTTTAGCGAGATCGCGTGCGATCCATCGGAGACGCCGGAGATCCAATGACCCATCCACATTGCTTAGAAGGAGGGGAATGGAGATGAGGCTCTACTTAGTCTCCTGCACCAAGGACCACACTCCTATTTCTCAGACACGACGCCGTGAATTGAAGGCAGACAACGTTTCTATATCCCACAGATAAGTCGGTACAGATCTCTAGATCAAGATAACAAGAGCTACTACTGTTTACACCCACGCCGAACCACGGTCACGGACAGGCGCGGTGGGGATCCGAATTTGATCCATGGTCCGAGGCCGGAGACCCAAACAAACAAACGAGATTTCACGCGTGAACCAAACCACAGCCCGAGGACCCAACCGGCCTTACCAGCCGTCCTTGTTTCTGAACCCAGATCTGACCGACCCGCTGAGAAATTTTTATGGGGCTTTATCCCGCCCTTACGCCCCTCCCTTGGCTCGTTGCCCGGTCTATGTATCCGCCGTTGTTAGCCACCCAAGCCACAGACTAGGGATTATGACGACAGCAGCCGGCTCCCCTTACACGGAAACCTGAACGTTGTTTTTGTTGTGGAAAATAGTGGGGCGACTTACAAAGAAAGCCAGCCCATATGACGTTGTTGTAAACGTAACTTTGGTTCCCTTAGGGAAATGAAATACGTCCCCCGGTGCCGCCGTCACCTTCTGGCCGGTCTCGTCGGCAATTTCGAACTCACCCTCGAGGATGATCTTCATCTCATCATAGGTGTATTCATAGACCAAGGGGGTACCTTTTTCGAGGCGGTAGAAACCGGCCGACATGGGCTTGTCGGGGTTATACCGGTCACTGGTGGTTATCAGTATTGTATGTCGTCATGGAGTCAGGGTATATACCTCGAATCGATATCACCCAGGAAGGCGTTCTCGTTCGCGATCAATGGTGGCTTGAAGGTGGATTGGGCCTTGGCGTGGTAAACAAAGGGAGTGGCCATCGTGATCTCACTGAACCTATACAGAGCAATACTGAACTGTCAATAGACTCCACAGGATGAGACAGTCAACAACCACACTTTATATTCCATCCTCTTGTCTCTCCCTCTCAACCCACTTGTTGAACCCATTTCTATCACGACAATTGATAGCTATAGACATCGGATCAGACTACTCAACTCAGCCAGTAAAACAAACAACGAGGAGAAGGATCCCACGACGGGATGAGGGAATGAGGGGAGAGTGAGGGGTAAAGCACGGCTCTCTCTAACGCGCAATTGGAGTCGCTGGATTGTTTTGCCCGGATGGGTTAGTGTTTCCTCTTCCATCCATCCTCTCGCTCACCCACTCCCGTCCATCCCACCAGCCTCATTCTGTCAATCCACACGGTCTACTTCGTTCGATCGCTATTGACCGCGTTCATCAGTCCAGCGCATGGACTTCAGTCAGGGTCCTCTGCGTATCTCGGATCGCGCAACCCCTATCTACTATATTGTCGCTATCGTTATCGCTATCACCCCCACTAACTACTGAGATAGATAACTGGCTGAGGATTTCCAGGATAGGCCCAATCCAGAAGCAATTCCCCATGCCATTCCAGGTTCTGAGTAGCCTCCACAGACAATGAGACTCCCAGCTCACTGACAAATGAGGCGCAGTAAGGAGAAATCACCGACAACGCCAACCTAGGCAAAGATCACCGTCACCTCTACCGCACTTCTTATACTGTCCTCCCGCTTCCCATTCAATTAACCCCATCCACAGACAAAGAAGGAAAAGAAAAAACTGCAAGACGCACAACACAGCACCCTAAAAAAGTGCTTCGATCCGGATCAAATCAGCTTCCGAGCGATTGATTGCCTTCTCTATCCATCTCTGGTCTCTTACTGCTTGACTATTACCTCGCTTTCTATTTCCAGATTCCACTGACAATACGGACTGAACTCGTCCTTATTTTTCCCGCATAATAAATAATAAAGGGAAAAATCACACCATTCTTTAAGAAAAAAATAACTTTCTGAAATAATATCTATCCATCTACCCACCGCCATTTGGTCTCCAACACATTCGATATATCCCTTCAATTCCATCACCATCCCATCTGCACCAACAAGCCCACCAGCACCACTCTTCTTCCAGCTTCGAACCCAACGACCCAACAACCAAACAATAAAAGCAAAGAAAAGAGCCGTATGACGACGCCCACGCACCGACTAAACCCCCCAATGCAGATCACACCCATCCTCAATCCCGTGCAGATTCCTCTCAACTTTCAAGGCGGAACGGACAACTCCTACTACACCAGACGAGTCGATCTGCCATTTTGAATTGAGGATCTGGTCCCGTCTTTGGACCCCGTTCTACTTAACTTACACCGTTCGTTCGTTCGTAACTCCCGGAAACCAACCCAGAGGAGCTGTTTCCTGCTCCCCCGGAAATCAGATACGGATTGGATAGATGATCTTGTTCGGTGAGAGGATACGAATTGCTACCTATTCTATCCGTTCCAACGCGACTACAAATCGGTTTCCGAAGTAAGAACGACAAGAAAAAAGTGTCAACCCTGTCTACTTTGAGGGTATACTATATACTATTCCCAGACGGACCCAACTCGTTCAAGTCCATGTACCCATCCATTCCGTTCTATTCCAATTCCCATGCAAAGTATAGAACGTCGCTGATTAGTCTCACCTTAGTACCTCCAACCTATCTATCCACCTATATACAGTGTGGAGTGGATTGGATAACCGACAATCACAGTCGACATATATATACCTCATCCGCCAGAAGTGAGCCAGATAAAGACGACCATGTCAACCGTGTCCATAACGAGCGACCTAGAGCCGTACCTGGCGTCGCTGCGATCGTATCTCGACAGCAGAGACACCGCGAATGACAAGCCCAACGAAGCAAACATGGAACCGAGAGCCCAGGATTCGGCTGCGAATGGGGCCCCTGCCGCGCGACAGACTCAGAATGGGGCCAGGGAGAATCGTGCTGCTGGGGTGAAAAGACATGGTTCGCATACTCGTTCGTTGTAGGTTCTCGCTTGATTTGGTGGACTTTTTGATTTGGTGGCTTCCTGTTTGGTCACTCCTTGATGAATGGCGGTTGCTTGATTTGGTAGTTTCTTGATTTCGTGGCTTCTTGATTTGGTCACTTCCCGTTTTGGTGCTTCATGGCGGCTTCTTGATCCGGTGGTTTCTTGATTTATGGCTTTGCGTTGTGAATTTTGTTTATCCAAGGAAGACTGTCTCGGGTTAGTTTCGTGTTGTTTTGTGCTTCTGAATTTGGAGGGTTTCAAGCGTGAACGAACAAAAGAAAAAGGAAAAGAAGCAAATAAATAAAAAGGAAATTGCATACCCTCCCACCCCCATTCCCGCATCACAGTAAGCCAGTGTAACCGGCCCCGGATTGTCTTCTCAAACTCAATATTTTCCAATGAGGATGCCGTCGAGTTGCGTCGACAGCTGCTGCCCATCCCTCTGGCAGCAGCCCAGTCGTCACTCGTACACAGACTTCCATACGGGAGCTGGTCCTTCCCAAGACCATCGCACGGAGAGGAGAAGCTCGCACGCCCAGAAATGCAGAATTGCCGTCGTTGCTGCTCTGCCTCGAACGCGTCGCGACGAGCCCACACCTCCCGCACAACCTCAATACACCGGTCGATGGAGCCCAGCATCAGGCGGGACTGCACGGCCATCCATCGACCGAGCACCCACTGTCGGTCTTCCTCTTGGTCGGTTTCACACCCGGCTGCTAACAGCGGGAACATCTGGATGATGGTCGTCCGCGAACTCGGCGGCACAGTCGCCAGCAGGATGAGAACGCGTTTGGCGAGGTCGGAGGCCGGCTCGGACGGCATCTCCGGAACGGCCTGGTGGAGATACAGCAGCGTCGCCCAGCGGTAGGCATGCGCGATCTGGATACTGTGCTGGACTTCGGAGGTCGGGTCTTCCGGTGGCTCGAACCACGCTGGAGGCTCCCATTGCTCAACGAGTCTCTTCAGCTCGATGGCTTGTGAGATTAGGGAGATGGAGTTGGACCGCATCTTGTGGGCGCGCTGGATAAGCCGGGCTACGCGGTCGATCAGTGGAAACAAAGTGGTTGCGCATCCCATCAGGGGGTCGATCTCGTGCACTCCGTCCCGCGGGTGTTGGAGGATGGAGACGTTCACGTTTTGATCCCCGCACCCCTCCTTCGAGGTCAAGTGCGCAATCACGTCCATGTATAGCCAGGTGTTGTAAAGGAATCGGACCCGCTCCAGATCTTGTCCGGTGAGGGTGCTTTGCAGACTGTACCGAACCACCTGCGAAACTAAGGCTTTGGCGCCTCGTAAGTGCTCGATGCACGTGCGAGTGTGCTGGTCCCAGGTATCAGCGAAGGCGAGGGCCAAACTTGTGGCTAATGCGGCATCTGTTCTCATGTTCTGAATGTCCTGAACCATGTGGGTGATGCTCTGGCGCATGTGATCCACCCCGTGAACCCGCTGCGCTGGATTCTGCTTGCTGGAGTGGAACGCGGCCAGAGCGAAGATGGCGTGGTATAGGGCCGGGTTATCCTTGGCTAGTGGCCAGACCAAAGTCCGCCAGGGGTTTTCACGGGCCCCATCCTTGACGGAGAGGATCCCACAGGTGAACCGATCAAACTGAATTACCAGCATTTCTGGGCTGCCTGTGCTGAGGATCGGTTCCATGAGAAAACTCGGGACTGTAGGCATCGCGGAGACAGTGGAAGTAATATCCGTCGTAGGAGTATTTAGCGTCGCGGGTGCGGCAGACTGTTGGATGATCTCGTCGATGTCATCATGTTCCCCTTCGAGGAGTGCGGAAAAACTGAAGTTTTCTGATGCTGGGGTGTCTTCTTCCGCAGAGCTGCCCATGGTACTCTGGTCGGGACTCAGCCCGAGTTTCACACCCGGGGGCGATAGATTCGATAGCCACGGGCAGGGGTCCAATGGGACAATCTCCGGCAACAATGGAACGAGGGCATCATTCTTGAAGCCACCCAGCTTGGGGTCATCAAGTCCTTCCACTTTGGATGGGAAGCTATCTTGCGCTACGGAATGTCGCTTGAAGTGGCCCCGGGAGCCCTCCGATCCGGGTATACGCCCCGGCATGGATATAGACAATCTTCTCAATGTACTCGGGTTTGCGGTGCGGGATGGATTTACCGTTGTTGGTCTCTTTGGTGCTGCTGTCGATGGACTGACATTGCCATTTGCAGACCGTGGCGATGTAGCTAGATAGAGGGTCAGTTGATCAGGGTTCCATGGTATCTAGGCCGGTTGAGCTAACATTTTGGAGGTTTCGCAGTCGCCACCTTGCAAGCAACGTTCGTCTCTTCAAACGGGCGCCATTTGAAGTCTTTCTTGTATCCCCCACATTCCACGTTGCGCTTTTTACACTGCAGGCAAGTGGGCTTGGACTCGTCACATTTCAGCCGTTTCGCTTTGCAGGTAATACAACCTGATGAAAGTGGTCAGCTCTTCTCATAGCTTCTTCTTTTAACAAAGGACGGATTTGACATGGCATACCATTTCTGCTTTTGGACTGTTTTGGCTTGTTAGTTACCCCACCCACCGGGCCTTGGCTCGAAACCGTTTTCCGCGTAGAAGTAGAAGCAGACAGAGAAAGCTTCCCAGGAGACGGAGTGATAGGAGGATGGGGGTCTAGGATAGCGGACGGCGACGGGATCTTGATGTTTTCCATTCCCAGTCAAGAGATGATGGCATCGGTACCGTCAGTGTGCGAGCAGACATGGAATTGGGCTTAATACTATACAAGTAGTGTGCAAGGGGCCTGAGAGAAAGAGATAATAATAAAAAAAAAAGAAATTCTTTTTTTTTGCTCCCAAAAAAAGCAAAAGATGGCGGTGAGAAGGACAAAGAACAGAGAGGTATGAGGGGCGTTCTTGTCCCTGTCCTATTCTTTTCTTTTCTTATTTAATTGGCAACGATCGAGCCAACGACTGAGGAGATAAGAATGTACAGTGAGGGGGGAAGTCGTTGACCCACGACGACGCCCTAAGCGATAGATAGATAAATCGCCCCGATAACCTGTCGGCGATCCGAGAGAGACCCTAACGGTGAGGGGAAGAGCGTCATGGAGGTGATAAGACTGGCGCTAACCCCGTCAACTGCGGAAACTGCTGGAGCGAGTTGGAGGTCGGAAATTCGCCGATCCTTCGGTAGGCTCGAGCTCAGGTGGGATACGACTGGTCTGGACTGGGCCGGACAAGACCCCGGGTTTCCATCAGTGGTGTAAAAACTGTGTCGGGTTGGAGACGGACTGGGTCTCTTTTATGCATTATTTGATCATGGATGGAGGGGTGAGGAGGAGACCTGCAGGACAAGGCAGGAGACGGATGGACGAGCTGTGCTTGCTTTTTGCCTGTCTTTTCCCTGCCTGATTCTATCCTCTTGACTTTGATACCACCAGGAAGGACCATGGATAGGAAGCGAAAATACGTATCACTTTCCCTCGTGGAGGGACTCGAAGGCAGTCAATGAGATGAAGCAGGAGACGCCACCGAAGAGTATGGTAGCCTTGGGAGGGGGAGGGAATCGTGAGGAATTTCCCCGCGTTCCCATTCGATCAGCTCGCCGATTCCATTAGGTAAGGTAGTCTCAGAGAAACGTACCTTATCCATGATGAGGATTTCCAATGTCATCATCTTCAGGGAATGCGAGGGACGATGGACTACGGAGTACTCCGACACGAATCATGTTGCGACTCCGAATCTTGGTAGAAACCCTCCGAGGAATGCATGGGATACGCGCCAATGACCAGACCCGGGCAAAGTGGGACAGAACCACATATCAAGAGAAGTATAAAGAAGTGGAGGATGAGGTTCTATTCCTGGGAGGTTTCCAATCACGGGAAGAAGTCCGACGCGTGCCTTTTCCACGTGACAGTACTAGCTTCTGCAGCTCAGCTGTACGTGAGTCTGTATGTCTACCTTAGTACTCTTCCCTCAATCCACCAATGCCTTATTATCCTTTCTTGTCATGGTCTTCTTTTGGGATCGGTTGAAATCCCATGTACCAACAGAACGGGTCTTGGATTCTTGGTTTCAATCTACAATGTGGACGGGTCATGGACATGCCCGATGCCTGGTCAATCAGTCAATCAACCCTTGCAGGAGGAACCCTGCTTATAGGTATCTTGTCATCCACAGATTGTATAACACGTTGTGGGACAGACAAACTGATTGATCATGATTGCCTGTCAGACAACCCCGTTGGCCCGGAGGTGTTGTGGAATACGAGGCTAGATGGGGTTTTGACACCGGCCAAGCTTCATCAGCCATCAGCCCCGTATGACTTGGGCATAGGTGATGCTACCATTCAAGGCTGGGGTCGTCAGCGGCGGCTACTCGTCTTTTTCACCGGATTCGAGAAGCGGGTTGAGAATTGGACTGAACAAGACAGCATCGACCTGGAATGGTGACGGGATGTTCATCTCATGGACAGGCCACAGGTTAGAATCAGTGGATGGCGTGGCGTTCACTTCCTTTTATCCCTCTCATTTTTTTCCTTATCCTTTCTCTTTTCCGTTCTTTCCTCTTGCTTGGTTCCTTCTTTCATCTGTTCTTCTCTTAACTCTGATCAAACATCTGACTTAGAAGTGTAGATTTGCTGGCCAACACGTGGGTCTACCTAATCTGACGGCTGGAATTGAAATACATGCTCCCACCTATCACGATATCAAGCTTCTGCGGTGCGCCTGCAGAACCCTAGCCCACCCCAACCAGTTGGCCACCAGACGGGACCACAACTTTCTCTCATGTTCGTTCTGGGGTTACACTATGGAATCTATTTCGGATTGTTACCCGCATCTCCACCGTCTTCGTCTTATCGGCGATTGTCCCAATCTAAACAATCTAAAAACTTCCGATGCTATGCGGTGGGTGAGCTCTCGCTACCCCGAATCGATGTCCGAGAACCACAAATTGTGCAGCTCCAAGTGCTTGCTGAAACGCCAACGGGTCCCTATCACGGAACGCGCAGACAAGACTATCTTGCGTTTTTCCCCAGTCCAGGAAGCCAAGTTGATTGACGTTCTCCTCCGTCAAGAGACGCTGCAGTGCTTTGTGTATTGGGCCGCCTTCCTTGAACCTGGACGGTCCAACGAAAGGATGCTTGGTGCGGTTGTAGATCTCTTCGGTCACGAAAGGCTTCATCGCATTCCGGAGAATGTCCTTCTCCCGGATAGACTTGTGGATTGGATCATACCTCATCTTCAGACTGGGTGGGATGTTATTCGCGTACTCAGTCACGTGGTGGTCAAGGAAGGGAGGCCGCGTCTCAATCTGATGGATCATGTCAACATTGTCGCCAAGATAGCGGAGGATGTAATTTGCCAGGATGATCTTCGTCCAAATGTAGGATGCGGTATTTAACGGGTGCCACTTGTTCATGATCTTATCCAGGGTCTGTCCACCTAGACTCTCTGCAAAAGAGGTTTCCATCGGGGTCTCTGGGAGATCAAGCGCCCACGTTGCAAAGGGGAGACCCATGACATGCATCAAGCGGTTTGCTACTGTCGTGTGGTTAAGCATCCGCGCAGTGGACGCTGGAGTTTTTGTCGCGAAGCTAGGGTCGTACTTTTGTGAGATGGCAGCCATTCTCTGCACTGACAGATCCTTCATCGAGTCAATAACGTCGCTCTCGGGAAAAATAGCGGACGGCCATGATGGGTCCTTCTCGAGGAGAAAGTTCAGCATGAAGTCTGAATACCCCGAAAAATGCTCGTCCGATCCTTCCCCTGTCGGCGTGGGTATTAGTCCTGTTGTATAGCGGTGGGCGTCTCACAACTTAGCTTACCGGTAAGGATAACTTTGAGGCCCTTGGCATGGGCAGCCTCTGCTACTGCCATGCGTCCCGCAGCGTTCACGTTCGGTACGGGGGTTTCGCTGTGCCAAACGACCTCTTCGAGCCTGGAAGCAATGGCTTCTTCGTCCATCCGTATGGGATGGAAGTCTACGCCCAGCCACTCGGCAGTCCGTCTCGCGATCTCTGGGAAAGCATCGTTAGGTTTAGCCTCAGGAAGGAAAAGACCATACTTACCCGACTCATCAAATCCACTATCTTTGTCAAACTGCACAGTGAAGCAGCTCATCTCCGAAACTCGCCTGCTGGAATCGTTCCCCAGGTCTTCGCCTTTCTCTATAAGACTGGCGACCATGCCGGCAATAGCAGAGGAGTCTAAGCCGCCACTCAGGTAGACACCCACGCCCACATCTGCACGAAGACGAATCTGCACTGATTCCAACAGGAGGTCCCTCACTTTTTCAGTGACCTCTTCCTCGGACTCCGGGTAAACAACTTTCTGTAGGAGACTTGAGCATAATAGTTTACCAAATGGTATGGTGAGGAAGACTTCTACCTTATCAGGGTATTCCAGATCCCAGTACGTCTTTACTTCAGGCGGTCCGAACCCTTTGCTAATCAGATACTGTCCAGGTTCAACCTGAACATCAATTAGCACTCGTTGGCATAAGACCAGGGCATCTGACGCACCTTGTACACATCCTTGAAGAACATGCGAGGTCCATAAGCCCAAGCCAGCTCGACGACAGACTCGACATCCCACTCAGGTTTCCACCCATATGGTAAGAACGACTTCATCTCCGTCGCCACTAGCAGCCGATTGTCAACAACGGTATAGTATAACGACTTGACCCCGTAGCGATCACGGGCGGAGAAGAGCAACTGGCGCTCCGCGTCCCAAAGAACAAGGGCAAACTCCCCGCGCAACTTCGAGACAAACGATATCCCATAGTGCTTGTACAGGGCAATGACAATCTCGCAGTCACTGTGGCTTCTGAACACGTATTCCTGACCCAGTTCCTCCCGGTACTTTTCGTGGTCATAGAGCTCTCCATTGACGACGGCGTGGATCGAATTGTCCGAGTCGTGGAAGGGCTGATTTCCTGCGGGGCTGAGATCGATAATAGAGAGGCGGACGTGGCCAAGGCCTGGAGAAGGGGGTTTTCAGCATGCATACTTCGGTTGGGTGAAAGACGAAGCACCGTTCAACATACCTACTCGTAAGTCTTCACTGAGCCACTGGCCACGGGCATCAGGACCACGGTGCTTCACCAGCTCCAAGCTGTCATCGATCTGTTTGCTCAGAATTTGGGTGTTATCTTCGGTATTCCGCGGGTAAGCATTACCCCCGCCGAGTTGGAGAAACGCCGTCAGCCCACACATTTCGAAATATCTCCTGGCAGGATAGTAGAAGGGTCAACTGATATGAAATATCTCTGAGTAGAGAATGATCCGAGTGAGGAGTAACCCAAGTGAGGAGCGAGAGTATCACAAAACTTCCACTCTTTAACCGGGATGATGACCAGTCCTGGAGGAGACATGCCTTGCTCCAGGCAGCACATATTAGTCTCGCTTTAGCGAAGTCGGTCTGACAAAAACCAAGTAGAAAATGACACAGGATAAGACGACACACTGGCTGCTTCAAGATGGGTTTCGTCAGCCAATCTTCAGCCAATACAGTCAGAATAATCTGGATGCATGAACTCTACATGATCTATCACACATGCTGGCACCAGTAAACAATCGCTATTCGCACGCTTGTCATGCATTGTGGGGTACGCCTGATAATCATTTCTCTTCGCGGACCGATGGCGATTATAGATGGGTTTCTAACTATGCACGGTTAGTACAACTTTTTCTGTGTATATTGTGGCTTTATGGAAGCGTACAAATATGCATGACATTGGTTGGTACTGCATCACTATGCAAGATCGGACGGATACTAATCCCATCGAGGACGGCAAATTTAGTGCTTCTAATTTTAATCCCGATCTATGTATGGAGTGGTCATCTTGATCTTTCTCTAACAGTCACTGCGTGCCCTAATCACCTGGTTCAGCTTGAGAGAATCATAACATTATATATGAATGAATTGCCACCAGTGACTGGAACCACTTCCTTCCATCACATTCACTTCACCAGCACAATGTCTGTCCTCTTCCCACTGCAGCTGGAGCCCCTGCTACAAAAACCAAATGCATCATCCATATCTCCCAGCTCCCAAGCCTCACTCCACACGACAAACCCCAAAGCCCAACAACCCTCATCACAATGAACGTCACGGTCCCCATCTACGCGCAAGGCCCCAACTACGCAAACCTGCGCCATCCCAAATCCTTCCCCAGATTCTCCACCCTCCCCGGCGATCCTCTCCCGGGTCTCGACAACGAAGAGTGTGACCAAACCTACTACGACCTCCTTGACGACGACCCCGACATGGACCCCATCCGCCACTGGTGTTTCCTAGCCGAGATACTGGCGTTTATGCGCTCCGCCGAGATAACTGTCATCATAGTGCGTGACAAGGTGGGTCGCATGGTGCCGCTCAAGATCGAGACCGAGGAGTATGAACAGTCGTTTCCTGTTGAGCAGGTGGTGCCTGGACATACCATTGCGCTGCTGTACTCGGTGCGAGAGACATATAAATCGACGTTTGTGGTTCCCGTTGATGATTGTGAGTGGGTTAAGGTGGGTGCATCTGTTTTGGAATACTATATCTGTCCGGGGAAGGGCTGGGATTTGCGCCCTAAGACATGGAGAGACTAACGGGGGAGAGAGAGAGAGTATTCCAGATTTTCCCCATCTCGCTGGGTGACCTGCTGAAGGTGAACGACAGCATCCAAGACTGGCCTGCGCAGTTCGCGACCCATACCACGTGCTATAGATGTGAGAAAAAGGGGGATCCGTCACGGCGGTGTTCCAAGTGTGGCATCGTTGTGTACTGCAGTAAGGTTAGCGGGAGGAGGATTCTTTGCCTTCTTTGCATCGTGGACTGACAACTGACGATGGGTGTGTATAGGAGTGTCAGCAGCTTGGCAGGGTCGATGGGCGCCACAGATTGGACTGCCAGATTGTTGGGGACAAGGACTTTCAGTTTATGATGACTGCCAACTGGCGGGTTTTTGAAGATTATTACTTCTTTCCAACGAAGCGTGAAGCCCCGTCGACGGGGGCTTAGGCTATGTGATTTCATCGAAGCTTTCTGGCGAGGATGAATATACTGGTTGAGTTTGGTGCCTGGCTTGCATGAATATGGATATGTTAATGCCGTTAGGATGCAATGAGAGGTTTGGAGACCAGGCAAGACTGATTTTTTTTTCTCATTCTCACAACTAGTCAAGTTAAAATGACCTTGATCTACCGTGCACCTGTTCTTGTCCTCTGTATCTATAACTATTGGAGTAAGGAATCGATCACAATGCCGATACTGATATGCTATGTATGGTACGGCTTCCCCATGATCCGTAGCGCGGCTGGACTCGGCATTCCGACAGTCTGGGGTCGGCGGGCGATCTTTACGCCAGACATTAACGATAAAATAATAAAAAATATATAATATAAAAATAATATATACGATTCCGTCCAAGACACTATGAAGAAATCTCCTAATTCAATTGACCGTAAAGAAGCGAATATCCGATAATCGGCCCAAGGGCCAACGGAACGTGGGGAAGCGGCGCCACTCAGGCCGAGGTTGGGGCGGCGATCGGCCGTCATCCTACTTTAATAATAACAACTGGGGAAAATGGCCGGGGCGTTTTGGCTACTCTCCCCATCGTCACCCCCCTCTCTTCTTCTTTTCTCCTCCCCCACTCTCCCTTTTCTTGCACCTCCTCACCCCGGTGTATTCATCTCCTACCTCAATTCAGTCCGCGATGTTGCGTTCCGTTTCCCGTCAATTACCACGGCGCATTCCCGTTGCTCGTGTTGCCCTGCGCTCCTTCACTAGCGGTTATCCGCGGATGTCGCCATCACCGCTTCCGGCCGTTCAGCCGCCCGTGTCGACCGCACTCCCCGCCGACTCCTATCAGCTTCTGCCCCTGGCTGAGAAAGCCGGTGCTACGGAGGATGCTCTCTATGAACAGCAGATCAAGGATGTGGAGGCCTGGTGGAGCTCCCCGCGGTACGAGGGCATCAAACGTCCGTACACCGCCGCCGACGTGGTCTCCAAGCGCGGCTCCCTGCAGCAGACCTACCCCAGCTCGTTGATGGCGCGGAAGCTGTTCAACCTGCTCAATGAACGGGCTGCGGAGGGAAAGCCCGTGCATACCAGTATGTGGACTTCGAGACGGGAAGAGAGAATCGAATGGCGACTGACATCTCCCCAGTGGGCGCCATTGACCCCGTGCAGATGACCCAGCAGGCCCCCAATCAGGAGGTCCTGTACATCTCCGGCTGGGCGTGCTCCTCGCTGCTCACCTCGACCAACGAGGTTTCTCCCGATTTCGGCGATTACCCCTACAACACCGTCCCCAACCAGGTCCAGCGACTGTTCAAGGCGCAGTCGATGCACGATCGGAAGCAGTGGGACGCCCGACGGAAGCTCACGCCCGAGCAGCGCCAGGCCACGCCATACGTTGACTACCTGCGACCGATCATCGCGGATGGCGACACTGGGTATGTTTTGCGTGCCAGATGAATGACTAATGCTGACGGTTCCTGTAGACACGGTGGGCTGTCTGCCGTCCTGAAGTTGGCTAAACTCTTCGCCGAGAATGGTGCCGCTGCCGTCCATTTCGAAGACCAGCTTCACGGTGGCAAGAAGTGCGGTCACCTCGCGGGCAAGGTCCTTGTCCCCATGAGCGAACACATCAACCGTCTGGTGGCCACCCGTTTCCAGTGGGACCTGATGGGCGCTGAGAACCTGGTCATCGCCCGGACGGACTCGGAGAGTGGAAAGCTGATCAGCAGCGCCATTGACGTGCGCGACCACGAGTTCATCCTCGGTATCGCCGAGGAGGTGGAGCCGCTCGCGGAGACCCTGCAGGCTATGGAGCGGGAGGGCGCTGCGCCCTCAGAGATCGACGCCTTTGAGCTGGACTGGGTCAAGAAGCACAAGCTCGTCACGTTCGATGAAGGTACGTCCAAACTCTCTACCAGCCTATCCACAGCATACTGATCCCACCAGCCGTCGACGCCCACCTTGAAGCAGAGGGAGCCCCCCAGTCCGCCCGCGACGCCTACAAGAAACACGTCCAGGAGAACCGCGATCTGTCCATCTCGCGGCGCCGCGCCCTGGCCAACGACTACACGAAGACGCCCGTGGTCTGGTCCTGCGACAGCCCGCGCACCCGCGAAGGCTTCTACCACTACAAAGCCGGCTTCCCGGCCGCGACCAAGCGCGCGCGCGAGTTCGCCCCCTACGCCGACCTCCTGTGGGTCGAGACTGGCGATCCCAACGTCGCCAAGGCCGCCAAGCTGGCCGGCGAGGTGCGCAGCGCCTTCCCGGGCAAGAAGCTGGTGTACAACCTGAGCCCGTCGTTCAACTGGATGGGCCAGGGCTTTACCGAAGAGACCCTGAAGTCATTCATTTGGGATCTTGCACAGCACGGGTATTTCCCCTCTTGTACCTGACCTCATGAGATGGCATGGAAGCTCACAAATCGTAAAACAGATTCGTCTTGCAACTCATCTCCCTGGCCGGTTTGCACACGAACGCCACCATCACGACGGAGCTGTCCCGCGCCTTCAAGGACGAAGGCATGCTGGCGTACGTGCGCCTGGTGCAGTCGCGCGAGAAGGAGCTCGGCGTCGATGTCTTGACCCACCAGAAGTGGAGCGGCGCGCCGTACATGGATGGCATCATGGGCGCCATCCAAAGCGGTAGCAGCAGCAGTAAGAGTATGGGCGAGGGGAATACCGAGAAGGGTGAGTTACACACACACACATACACATATACACCAAAGGAGAGAAGAATATGCTAACGAAGATTTAGGTTTCTAAACGGATTACATGGCGCCGTCCATGGTGTAGTGATGCGATGAGATGGTTATTTTTGAAAAGGTCATTTTTATTATTTTTTTTTTCTTTTATATATTCAATATTGACGTGACATACTCTAGCGTGTAAATAAGTACAGTGAAATCAGCGAAATATAAAATCCACAAAATAGACAATCAAGTAATCAATCTTCTACAACATAGTCGGGGTCTGTAAGGGAAAAAGAAAAGAAAAAAAAGAGCCGAATCGTGCAGAGAACAATACAAGATACCTATCTCCTACCTACTTATATAGCTAGTGAGCTAGTGATATGATTTTGTACACACAACCCTAGTGACAATGGGTCGAATGACTGTCACGTACGATGTATATCCGTATAGTAATAGATGGGCGGATACGGTGTTGTGGTGATTGTATGAGTTTGAGTATAGGTATAGATGGGTATAATAATACTGCATATAAAGTGCAGGTATTTATGCATGGATGTATATGCATAACAGGGTTCTTCATTATATGAGGTGCTTCTGTATGGTTGACAAGGTATTTATTACTATAGATAGTCGTAGAATAAGTAAGTGATATCCATATTGTTTAGGACCTAGTCTAAGTAGTTTGAGAGGCATCTTTGATTTAAACTGAATAGCTACCTAGGTACTGATAGTTATTCTGTACACTCGTATATAAGCATAATTCCTACCTATTGAAGTACTATACACAAGTAAACAATACTCTGTATAAATAAGTGACATAAATTACACAAAGAGCCTGCCTGCCGTCCAAGGTGACACATCTATTTAGGTTTAGCGTCTATCAGTGTATTACTCTCCTCATGTAGAGTCATCTTCATCACTGCTTTGATTTCCTTTGCTTTACTTCAACTTCTACCTGCTTTCATCCTATCTCTACCGGAGACTATACGAGAGGAATCGCGGCTGTTGTGGAGCGGCGTTGGGACCAGTATGTACATATTCCTTCGGTCATGTTGCTGCGCTAATAACTTACATTGTCCTAGCCTTTGACCAATTCTCGGGCATCTACCAGGGCTCATTAAAACAGCCAGACCATCACCTTCGATGGGACACAGATCCATCGCCGCGGATAGTAGTCGAGTCAGGATGGTCAGAGTCCTTTCCACACCTTCGCCAGGACAAAGATTTGTGGATTCTCGGAAACCCGTGCGTTGTGCTTGTGATCCTGTTACGGTGGACAATGATATCGCGCAGGCGAATCAAGGGTTGTGCCGAAGTATGGCGCCGGGGCACAGGTGGGAGTCTTACTTCGCGCACTTTATCCGAACGATTTGATCAGTTACGTACATTATGCCGGGAGGTTCTTAAAAATTTTTCAAAGATTAGCCTGAGACATGCTGTTGAAGTCGAGAAAATCTCGACTGCAGCAAAACCCAGGCCCATGGAGGCGCAATACCAGGATGGATTTTATAGGGCATTTTACGATGTGGCAGGCATCGGCGTACCTCTTTGTAGTGAATGGTCAAGGAGTGGTAATGGTCGAGTTGACTTTTGTCACAATATAAAAGGATACGCACAGAGCCCAAAAGTGTCTAAATATCTTTTGTGGCCGAGTGGTATTCTTTTCTACAACTTTTATATTCCACAGAAGCAGTGGGCCATCGAGGTTCTTCGAGATTATGATCGCATTGATGAACATATCTCCCGATTCTATCCTGAAGGGAAGTACTTTCCCTGGCTGCAGGAGAAGAAGGTTGTAGATTGGATTATTATCAACTGTGCCTCCTCTCCCCCTACACGTCCTAGATACCTATTCATGAGCCCCGCGTAGGGAGCTCACAAGCGGGCCTTCCCAAACTGCGAGCTCGAGTATCTCTCAAAGAAATATTTGCGGGATCCTGGTCCTGTCCAATATTTTTCTGGTACTTCTGATATATGCACGGAGTATATCCGAGTACGCCCAGCTGTAACCCGATCCGAGTAATAATCTCTTTATCAAATCGGGTATGAACTAAGCTTTATTTATTACAGTAGGCATATTCAATGGAAATCTGACTGCGTAAGGCAACGGATGCGCAGCGTAAAGGCCATGTTTCTAGAATCAAAAGCCATGCACAAACATGGTCTCTTTACTGTCACCCATAGTCACTCCGTAGTTGTAGTTGTAGTAGTATTATAACCCGGTAGGTACACGCCCTACGTAGCACTATGTAACTAACTATAATATACGTAGGTATAAAAGGGTCGTCTCGTATTGGGGTTATATACCGGTTGGTATGGACTATGTACTAAGTTTATTTGTTTACTTTTCTACCTATCTAGCCATATATATATTGGTTTGGTTGCTTTTTATTACTACCTGTTTACTGTGCTGGTCCATGTATATATCCTTGAAAATCACTACGTTGCTCTACTCTGCCCCGCTGGTTACCTACCTACCTACCCTTCTACATAGCAAATAATCCTTATCCGCTAATGACCTGCCTACTGCAATGAGTACATGCTATTTTCCATTCTGGTTACAGATACAGGTATCCCTCATCGCCTAAAGGACCAACTAAAACGCGAAGCTCAAAAAATGAAAGAAAGAAAAAATGCACCGGAAATCCGAATACCCTACACATGTGAAGAAGTGAAATAAAAAAGATAGTCAGAGGTCGAAAGTCGTGGCCTGCCCCTCCAAGATGCCGCATTCAACACATGGGTCCTTATCCCGGTGCGCGCCTGGAGAGAAGCCTTCGAGAACCTGGACCATACTGCTGAATGTAATGCGCAACCTGGACGAGATCAATTTCCCCCATCAAACACATATTACTCGCTCAAAAACGGACAGAATAAAAGCGGCAAGTTCGTAACACATCAATTGACGCGGAACGAGTCAAAAATCACTACCTTTATTAGCCGATGACGTGGTGATACGGAAGTACGGTAGACGTGACTAACCTTCTTGGCCCCGGCGGCACCCGCTGCCGATCCACATGAGCGTGTTCAAGAACACGTAGCGCTCGTCCCCGGTTTCCATCGTGAGACAGACGCGGTACTTGTAGGTGTTGGGGTTGACCGAGTCGGCCGACCCCTGGTCGTTGACCTTGTCCAACACGTCCTTGGACCCCGTCAGCCATCCCTGGGTCTTCACGACAATGAACGCCGGCTGGTCGTCAGCGGTTTGGAGCAAGTAGTTCGCCTGAAGGTTGGTGGCCGAGTCTCGCGTCACGACCTGGGAATCCTGTCCTCCGGGCTGATAGATTGGTTAGCTTGACCTACAGAGTCCGAGAACAGGAAGACGAGCTCACCAGGACAATGCCTTTGCCCCACCGGCCGGCCCACTGGCCCCCAATGAAGGTCACCCAATCTCTCTGACCCCAGATACTCTGTCCCACGGCGACCTTGGGGTTCATCTTGATGCTCATCCGGAAGTCCAGCTCCAGAGAGGGTGCCGGGATCTGCAGGGAGCGCGCCACGTCGCCTTCGGGGAATGTGTGAAGCAGGTTGTTGGCGGGGATGGAATCCTTCATGACGCTGAGGTAGGTGGGACACTCGAGGAGGTGCTGACGCTGTCGGCTGGTGTTCTTGGCGCGCACCTGCTGGCAGTAGATGCATTGTACGGAGAGGCACTGTCTCTTCCATCAGCGTCCGACGTTTCCCCTTATTCCGCCGCGTGCGCGTCTTACCTTGTCTTCCTCCTTGGCGCGGAACTCGACAAACGCCGCGTGCACGTCATCTAAGGGAGGGGCGGGGAGACTGGTGGAGGAGGTCTTTGGCTTGCTCGACTTGGGGGTGGTCCGTTGCGCCTGCTGGGAGGCCGAGGAGGCCGACGGCGCGCCGGTGGGAGCGGTGGTGGGCAGCGAGGGACGGCCTTGCATGTTCTGCAGCGGCGTCTGCATCGGGGTGGCATGGGGATTGACGCCGTTGGACATCATGGGCCCGTTGGGAGTGGGCAGGGCACCGGGACCCGGGCCAGCACCTGGTGCGGTGGCGGCGGCGCCATTGGGAGTGGGAGGGTATCCGTTGGTCGCGGTGATGCCGTTGGGCGTGGATTGGGACTGGGCCTGGGGATTGGCGTGGCCACGCAGACCGGGACACTCGAGGAGATGCTGCTTCTGGCGCGAGGTGTTCTTCGCACGAACCTGCTGGCAATAGATGCACTGGACAGAGAGACACTGCACGAGCGACGAGAAAGGGCGAAGTGTTAGAGACGCTGGGGGGTGAACCGCGGGATGAAATATTACGAGAAATACGCCAGTCAGTCACGCACCTTATCGTCTTCCTTGGCGCGGAACTCGACGAACGCCGCGTGAACTTCCTGGTCGACGGTACGACCCATGTTCACGACGAAGGGATTGAATAGATCGATGGTGGGTGGATGAGATGAATTAACAGGGCTAGAGAGAGTAAAAAGGAGATGAATTTCGAGACAGTACGATGGTTATGATGGGGGGAAAGAGATGGGGTTTTGAGGGGGAGACTCGAGGGGAGAGGGTGAAAAGGGAAGAAAAGTTGAAATGAAAGAGTTTTGACGGGGGAAGAACGAGACGAGACGAGACGAGACGAGACGAGACGAGACCAAGACAGGACAAGACAAAACGGGACAGACTTACATAACTTACCGCGCCCGTGTGGCCCCTTTATGTATTTCTGCCTGAATCTCCGGACCACTCAGAGCGGTACATTAATACATGTGTAATCACTTCAATCAACTATACCGAAGTAATATTTGAAGGTTCGTCGAATAATTATCAGAGTATTCTTCGATCGGTAAATAGAATAAAATACTTTTATATTTTAGTAGGTTATAATTTTAATAAAGATTTAGTACATTATAATCTTAAGTATCATAAAGATACCTAATACATTATCAAGTTATACTCTGATCTCCGCTTCTATTATTAACTGGTACTGAGATATACAGGTATAAAATGGACATTGTGTATGTAATACAGGATGCTCAGTGACTAACTCTAAAGTATGTTCATATTTCATTTATACAAAGAGTGTATATTATACTACTTTAAATCATTATTTTCTTTGATAAGTGACGTGACGGTTCCAAGCGCCAAAACCGCTATAGTTGATGCCATACATACCATCGACAGTCTGAGCACCAGATGAAGAACACCACACTGTTCCTTGCCTCCATGAACCACTCTGGTGTCTGGTCCCTGATACTGACTCATGATGCTTCTACCGCAGGTGCTGTATCAACTGGTCTAAAAGGTCACTTTGACCCGACCCCGTGGTTTGGTCGGCCCGATTCGCATACATACCACGTGGTGCCAACAGGGCTCTTTCATTACTCCACCACATCCAGCACTTTTTGCTAGTTTAACTTTCGCTCTGGCTGAACGAATCAATCCCTATTCATTAAAAGCAGGATATGGCAACAGGTACCTATATATATTCTCGCTTGGGATCCATATCGCCCCACCAGGATTGTTCATGTTTTGTCGATACAGATCGACCCACCACGCGAGGGTATTTATACAAGAGGTAACCAATACACAGCATACAGGTAAAGATAAGTGGTATTGGCGGATAATATCGACATATATATCCTCAATCTCTTCTTGATATGTATGGCTAAACAGATATCCATTCTATACTCCGAAGGCGTTCTGACCAATCTCATCGTGCAACAGCCTCGCTTCTACCGATTCTACTTCCCGCGTTGTCTCGAGTGTTTGGGTAATCTCAGAATACGGCGTGCCTGCTTTCGTTTGGAACATATAACGTTTAAGTATATTGGACCTTCTCAGTAGGGAGTCATGGAGAATGTTTGGTTGAAATCCCTCATGCTTGTGGGTATGGTGATATTGGTGCCTCAGGTGGAGGCGTGCATCAGGTGATCAACTATAGTCGGCTAGGTAGGTATAAATCGCGGTGTCTTCACTATGAACATCATCAAAACAGCAGGCTTGACAGAACTCAAAGCACAATCACGACAATGGAGCAGGCACCTGCTGTGTCACGCAGTGGATGACCCCGCCGCTCAGAGGAATCGCATTGACATGGACTTGCCTCACTTCCCTCTCGGGCATCAACGCCTGTAGCGTCTCCTTTGCCCTCTGATCCCACTCCTCCGCGCCAAACTTGGGCATGATAAGTCCCCCGTTACAGAAGTAGAAATTGACATAGCCCGACACAAACTCGTCATCTTCAGCACATGGTAACGCGCTAATCGGCGGCTCCTCCAACACGTGAATCTCCAGTTTCCGCCCCTTCGCGTCGGTCTGGCTCCGCAAGGCCTCGAGCACCTCGTTGGACAGATCCAGCCACTCCTGGGGTGAATCTGGATCATGTTTCAACCAGACAACGACCCCCGGTCGCAGGAACCGTACTTCGGCATCGAGGTGCGAGTCCGTAATGTCGAGGTTCTTGCGCCCAGGGACCCAGATCACCTTCTCGACCCCCAACACGCGACGGAGCTCGGCCTCGATGTCATCGCGCGTTAGACCGGGATTTCGCTGCTCGCAGACCATACAACTCTCTGCAACGATGAGGGTGCCGTCCCCATCGACCACGAGGGCACCGCCCTCGGCGCGAATGCGCGACACAACAGTCTGCACTGGGGAAGGCGATTTGTCGGCGGCGATGACATTGCGGGCAAAATCATTGTTCTCACGCAGGATATCCGCGGTCATGGCAGGGTTCCCATACCGATACTCATCATCGACCCCGGCCCATCCGTTTTTGTTGCCCCATTCGTTGAAATCGAAGCTAATGGCCAGCCGCTGTTTCGGATCCAACTTGCCGGTTGCGTCATGCACATACACAGGCCCAGTGTCACGGACCCAGCAGTGGTTGATAGGCATGGGGACAATGCTGACCCGCTCGGGCTTGCGCACTTTGCGCTTCACCAGTGATTGGGCTGCTGGAACATCCTCCGGGCGTGCGTGCAAGCGCACCGGCTCAAAGTCTGCAATAGCTGCGGCCAGATCCACAATCTCATTGCAGAGCGGTTCGTAAAGATCTTCGACCGAAGACGCCCTTGATGGGAAGCCCAGAATGGTTGCTACATGCGGGTGCCATTCGGGAGGGAAAAAGAAACTGCCAGAATCAAGGGGTTTCATTTTCCGGGGACGAGTAAAGCAAGAGAGCGGGGGAAAATATGAATGGGCATGGATGACCTTCTTAGCGACAAGGGACGAGTATTTATTCCTCCCGTCTTACCATGTGCATGGGCTATGGCCACGCAGTTCTCCACCAGACCCTTACATAGACGAGGCATGATCTCTAGAGCGCCCTTGCGTCGATGGCGCTGAAACATGCGTCAAGAAATGCAAAACGAACGCCTTTTCTCAATACTATTGGGAATCTGCCCGCATCGGAAATGACTCCGGCCTGCTTATTTACCACTTTACAGATTCATTATATGAAAATAACGGTTACTTACGCTTAACCCTCGCCAGTTTGGTCGCCTCCAGTCTCGTTCTCTTTCTGGAGGCTTGCGTGGCTGAGACAGAACATAGGCAAGATCGTTACTCCAGCCAACCCCCCCAGTGTCCAGGCCATCGGCTTCCACCCGTATCTACTTAGCATTTTCTCACCGATGATGGGTCCCACCGAGAGGCCGGCATATGTAGCCATCGTTTGCAACGCAAATGCTTGCGAGACTGCCCCGTGCTTTCCAAAGATGCCCGGGCTGTGCTCCTCCATTTGTTCCAGCACGACCTGCGACTCTACATACAGGGCCGGCTGCGCCACCGAGAGTGCGAGGCCACACAACGCCACAAGTGCAGCTAGTAGGACCTTGCACGACATGCTATCCTGGGTAACGAATTGCAGGCACACCAACGACGGGGTATATATAGTCCATCCCAATACTGTCATAATGCGGACTCCGAAACGGTCACACACTCGTCCTAGAGGATGCATTAGCCCTGCGGCGCTTCAAGGCAGGGAGAATGTTTGATGCAAGCACCTCATTCAATCGACATGGGGAACTGACCGAACCAGGGCTCCAATAGTGCCGGCCCTGCCATGGCGAGGAAGAGTAAACCGGCTGCAAAGGCATCCCATCCGAACAGTTCCTCCACATAAGTAGGAAAAGTCTTGGGAATATTGTCAGCTACAGGACACAACATTAAGAAATAGGATGAACATGACATACCGTGTCAAAAGCACCAATTATCAGCCCATCCATTCCGAGCGCCCAGAGCGTGATGAGTACACGTGGCTGCTTCAATAATTTCAACCCTGCAAATGACACAGTTTTTGCCTCCTGGAGTTCCGGTTCGGCACGGATATTGATCGCCGTAGTTGTGGATGTACTATCGTCTTTCCCGGCACCAGCAGCCGAAACACCTTCCTGCATTTGGATGGCACTTTGGTCTGCGCGCTTCTTCTCCACCACTGCTAGGCGCATCACCGCGTCCACAACCACGATCACGAACCCCAGAATACAGACCGCATAATACCCACCAGCACGATATACGAGCCCCCCGAGTGGAGGCCCGGCGATGAGCCCAACCATCCGGCCGGTACCCACGTACCCCAGGCCTTCCCCCAGGCGGTCGTTGCCCATCCCGTCTCGCAGCAGCGCAAGACCTGCGACGTCCACGATCGCGGATGCGAGGCCTTGTAGGATTCTCCCAACAATATACATCGCCGTCGATCGCGCTGCAGTAAAGAAAGCCATTGCGGCGGCAAGAAAAACCAAGCCTACCAGGAACGGGATTCTGCGACCAACCGATGAGTCTATCCACAGTCCGAGAACCGGGCAGGCCACAAAGGCCGTAGCTGTCTCACAGATCAATAGGATGCCCGTCCAGAATGCCTCTGTGGGTTGAAACAAGAGTCAGCGAACATGGCAAGACTGCGATTCGCAGCGACATACGCTGATCCGGTGAGACACCTGCTCGCGCGACCAGCGCCGAGGGCATGATGGGAACAATCTGATACGGTTCAGCTATGGAAGGGGTTTCTCGAGGTGAGAAGTGCGACATACCATTCCATACAAAAACAAGGTCTAAGGGTTGTGCCTTCTTGCGTTAGCACCTCATACATACCCAATGGGAGGCAACACTCCAGTCATACCGTCATACTCGCAGTTGCGATCACCGTGACGAGGAACCAGCGAGATGATCGCATGGAGGAGAGCCGTGATGGCCCCAATGATCTCAACTTGGAGAGCATCTCTGAATCAGGAATCATGTTGCGCTCACAATGTTGAGTTGCAAGAACACGGGAGAAACAGGGACCACGGAGAGAAAGATAGAACCTTTAGTGCGGTCTCTCCCCAAGGTAATGAAACCACGCACCTTGGATTACTGGAATTGCAGTAGACTCCACCCCAGCAAGGTGTTTTGTGATTGCTCATCGGTTGGAATGCACACTGCCATCTTTGCTTATATTGCGTAACAGGTCTTAGCCACGCAGTTGTGGCTCTAGGGGTGCGGCACGGTGACCAGAACCTTGCATGAGTAACACGCAGATCAGCTCAGATATGTCGTTTGGGTTACGCATATTACAAGTCGCAAGATGTGGTGCATTCAGGAAGGAGAGCGCTCCCCTTGCTGCTCAGCCAATAATATGTTAATGCCGCAGGGCATGTTGTGGCGATGAGCGATATCCACCTAAATCAGATACGTGCCATCACCCTCAGGATACCGACAAAAGTCACTCAGGGTTAGGAAGATACGAGTCTGGTTTCGGCGCAGTCATCTCTGAGACTGTACCAGAAAAGCTTGTGTCTTTGTTTACTTTCCGCCATTTTTATGTCCCCGACATATGGGTACGCAATGTTAAAAATAAGCTCGAGGAACACCCGAGTCCATGGTAAGCAACGACCAATTCCAAAGAAACATAATCATGGACAACATTATTGACTTGACTCTTCAAAACAGGCTCTCAGGCCTTGGGAAAACTGGAATATCTATCGCCGACGAGGAGCCCTTTTTTGTAGCGGACCTTGGCCAAGCCGTTCGCCAGCATCGCCGCTGGAAGTCAGCCCTTCCTCGCGTTCACCCTTTCTATGGTAAGCATCCTGTCCGGACCACTTCTGGTATCCTCTTTTGATTGAGTCAGCGGTGAAATGCAACACCGACCCAACCCTCCTCAAACTGCTCTTTGAATTGGGCACCGGGTTCGACTGCGCCTCCATCGCAGAACTGCGGAGCGTCCTCCGTCTGGGCGTCGACCCGTCGCGCATTGTGTTTGCCAACCCTTGCAAGACAGCCTCTTCGCTTGTGTTCGCCCAGCGAGTGGGCGTGACGCTCATGACATTTGACAACCTCGACGAGCTAGACACTATCAAAACTTATCATCCAAACGCGCAACTTGTCCTCCGCATCTTCGCCAGCGACAGTGATGCGCTTATCGATTTCGGGGAGAAGTTCGGGGCCTCGACAGAGTCAACACCTTTACTGTTAGCTCGAGCGAGAGAACTAGACTTGAACGTTACAGGCGTTAGCTTCCATGTCGGTACGTCGGCCCCCATTATCCAACCACCCCAAACCAACGCTGACTGCTAAATATGTAGGAACCGGCGCAATCAACGCATCCGCCTTCATCAACGCCATCCAAAATGCCAAAACCGTCTTCCACCAAGCCGAGACCCAGGGCTTCCAAATGACTCTCCTCGACATCGGCGGCGGGTTCCAGGACAGCAACTTCGAGAGCATAGCGTCATCAGTGCACAAGGCCCTCCGCGAAGAAATCCCCCCGCACGTCCGAGTCATCGCTGAACCAGGCCGGTATTACGCACGCAGCGTGTACACACTCGCCTGCAAGGTCATCTCCCGACGTCGGCAGATTGGCGATACCCGCCGAACGGGACCAGACATGTTATACCAGAATGACGGCGTGTACGGGTCCTTCATGAACGTGATTATGGAGAAGGAAGTCATGAGGCCGAGCTTAATCACTTCGTCATCTCTTTCCCACCTACGTGGTGAAACTGTCCAGCGACAGCAGGGAGAACATCGATACTCTATCTGGGGTCCGACGTGCGATGGCTTGGACTGCGTGGTGAGAGATACGGCATTCGAGTCGGAGGTCAAAGTAGGTGATTGGTTGAAGTATAAGAACATGGGTGGTAAGCATCTATCTACTCTTCGATTCTCCCCTTCCTATCAGATTTTAAAGGTCCAACCGCTAATAGACGAACGTAGCGTACACCACCTCAACAGCCACGAAATTCAACGGGTTCACAAGCGATCACGATGTAATCTACATCGACAGCGAGTCTGAAAACAGAGCCATGAAGACAGGCATTCCGAAGGACTTTTACCTCAATTGGCAGGCCGAGGTGATGAGGATTGCAGTGCCCGTGGAGCGGGGACAGTATCAGGCGAGTTGTTGACTGATGGATTCGATGGATGGGCTGGCTTTACGTGAAACTTGTCCTGTGAGACTGTTGGATTAGGGTGCAGCAACGCCTTTGAATACAGCTGAGCTGCAGCGTACTCCATGGACAGTTATGCACTGAATATCTTGTTCGCATATACTGTGAATACTTAGCACTACCTGACGAGGAGCTCTGCCTGATGATATCAATATCTCTCTCATCATCCTCGGAGAGCTATATTACCTGATGAAAGTAATTGTAGGCCTAGAATTATTAAATCCTAGAGAATAATCTAGTTCCACCTTCGCAGTAATTTCAACAATAAGCTCATTTCTTACCACTTCATATATTAATGTCACGGACTAGGCTAGGCTCGTCACTCAACCACGCTTGTGTATAGCTAGCTACTGGTTATACGCCATGACACACCACTTCATTGATCACTTAGTATGACCATCGCGACAGCAAACCCCACTACCGACCACAACAGACGCCTCGTTCTTATTGGACGGCACGTCCAAGGCAGGGTTGGCCGTGAAGAAGTCCGAAGGTCGAATCATCAGTTGGAAGGTCTCGACCGGCCTAGGATTGGATCGTTAGTGTCTGAATTATGGGATCATTAGGGGGAAGGGGGGAGGAAGAGCAATTACATCACGGGCCAGTCCTCCACACGAGGATTATGCGTAACACCGAAGCAGCTCCAGACAACCACGTCGGTATCAGCGACTGAATCCCCACGTCGCACCGCGTCCGAAACACCATCCACCTCCCGCTGACTCTGCAAGGTGTATCGCCCGCCAGCGTAGAGTTCGCCATCGCGGTACTTGGTCACCCAGACGTGATGTTGTGCGAATTGGGCGCGCTTGGCTTGGGCTGAGTCGGGGTCGGCTAGTAGCTTTTGGGTTGCTAGGGGTATAAATTTATATGCGACTGGGTTTCCGCTGACGGGGTTTTTGCGATGAGGATTGACCATTTTGACGGTTCGGTTGAGATCAGGGGCTGCGTCTATCCAGGTGGCTTGGTCTATTGTCTGGTTCGTCACTTTGTAAAAGTTGCCATATGGGTTCGTGGCATCGTTCATGGGCACGGGGTGTGACTCTTCTATGACGACTGAGTTATCAGGACCGTCAATAGCAGGGTCTATTCGAACGCAGAAGATATGCTGATGATTCTGGGCTAGGACACCCCCGCTCACGACGTTACCGTAATCGCTGGTTTTGCCGGCATCGATATTGACCACGTTCAGGATACCTGTTGCGCGTGTTTCAACCGTGATTCCACCGGCCTGGTCAAACTTGTATGCAAAGACGTATTCGTAGTTCGCCAGCGTTATGATAAATTGTACTACTAGCTCGCGGTTCCGGGTCACCACAGCCCGTTCGGTACGCCAGTTGGAGTGTCTCCAGCCAATACCACCGTCTTGTTCATGCAAGCAGATGGCATTAGGCACATTGAATGGGGATCCGTCGGACTCCGTGAGCATCCCGTCGAAATATTTGATATGGCCCAAGCAGTCGCAGCCGATACCCAGATCGTTGACCTCGTTTCCACCGCCGCCGTCACCGAAATCGAAGGCCTGCTTACGGTGAAATGGGGGGCGAGGGTCGGCGTACGGGACAGTCTAAGGCTGTTAGCAAGAAGTACAAAAGGAGGAAAGAAGAAGGAAAGGAAAAGCGCGCAATATGCTCACCATTTCACTGATCGAAAGCCTATACAAAACACTGCGTCCATCATACCAAACGTCATGGATAGTAGCACCCTCGCGAGGATTGAATGCAACACGGAAGCGCCACTTTTGCCACTCCACCAAGGATTCATCAGTAACACGAAAGGATGGTCCCTCCGGTTGTACCAGATTCAATGGCTTCAAATCTTTCCGGGTACCCCCAGGCACTAGTTCTGGTACGTAATCTGAACTCTGGCAATGCCCGATAATGTCCCGATTGAAAGTTTGATCACGCATACCATCCTCCTTTCCTCCAGTGGCAGGACGTTCAACGCGGACAATCTCCTTGGTAAGAGAATCCATCACTGGAATAAGAGGTAGTGGATATGAGTAAAAGTTCGAGTCAGCATTATTTTTAGTCGCGTCGCGAGCAAAGCAAAGACCCTGGAAGAACCGACGGTTCTCGTCCGCAGGATCCATTCCACCATACGGCCAAGGCTCAATCACCACTTCGAAGCCTTCAGGAAGGTCGAATTCGGCGAGAGCTTGTTTGAACAGAGGGGATGCAAAGCATTGATCAACGACGACATCTAATTCGTAACTGTTGCGGATATCAGTAAGGTTGTTAGGGACGAAGAGAGAATAATCATATTAACATACAATGCGTGCGGTGCATGGTGTTGTTCCGGAATGACTTGATGCTCCACCTGCTGGCGCGATCCCACATCCACCACAGACTCCCGGGGTGAAGGAACTCGATCAGAACCAATTACATCGTACTGACACAGGGCCATACGAGGCGGACGAGGTGTGGTCGCATTCAACCGTCCTGCATGTTCGAGAGCAAGAAATTCCCGCAGCTGAGCCTTCGGTGGTTCCAACAAGTAAATCTCACGGAAGTAGATAACCGTCTCGGGGTGAGAAGTGACAACCACATCGCGAGCGGTATTGGTTTCTTCCTCGGAGAGGGAAGCCAGTGGATGAGGAGTCATGGTAGCGTGTAGGGGAAAATGGGTACATAGATTATCCGCCGGAAATACCACTCGATAGCTAGATCAACCGCTAAACACTGGTTTTCGTGTGGGGGGAGTCGAGAAATGACAAAAACGTTACTATATTTTTTGCCGGAGACGACCTTGTTGACCACGTTATATCACGTCTTGGCTTCAGTAGACGTGAAATCGCTCAATGGGCGGTGTACTTCGCTA
Organism: Aspergillus neotritici; assembly: GCA_023619815.1. Taxonomy (NCBI): domain Eukaryota; kingdom Fungi; phylum Ascomycota; class Eurotiomycetes; order Eurotiales; family Aspergillaceae; genus Aspergillus; species Aspergillus neotritici. The sequence goes on along the minus strand of JALZYL010000042.1, from coordinate 95,700 downwards.
CTGGAAGCTGTGGGTGGTAAGGTCATTATGCATAAACCGCATCTGACTCCTCATATTTCCTTTCTGGTTCCGTTTTCTTCTCAGTTATAGTTCATGTGATGGCTCCTTTCGCCTTCATAAACAGGACTGTAATTCAACTCTTGACTCAACATCACGGGGACCGCAAAGAACTGCTCCTTGTCCTCGGTCTATACGGATAAGTGACATTACTACCGCTCAATTGACGTCAAATTCCACTTATATGGCTAGGGTTGGTTAATAGCTGGGTTGATTCATGCAGGAAGTGCTGTGTCTTACTTTCTTCTTTGCTTAGATGTACATCAGCAGGTTCAGCTGCTGATGTCTATCCTTTCGTGGAAGGGGCTTTTAGATGTTGATTCGTACTAAAAATGCCTTGGCATTCTTACATTCAACAGGTATAGCTGCAAGGGGCGCACCTTTAACATGCAGACAGCTGATCAATGCATGAACACAGATCTGGCCCAGGCCGCAGCGAGGGGGGTGCGATATTTACGCCATTGGTTTGTGGATATGGTAGAAATGCAAGGTAAACTACTCTGCAGTCAATATCAAAAATCAGACGTCATCTGCTCTAGTGATGCCATATGTCGGTCGCCGCGAAAGAGATTGGCACGGAGGAAACCAGAGACCGACTGTACCCATTATCGTTAGCAAGTCTCTACTAGGGAGGTATGTTATTATGAGTTACAGTCAGCAAGCAGTTGTAAAATCCAGGATCAGGATCAGACAACACATCGGTGACTGTCACTCAAGGGTGATTATGCGGGAGGTAGAGAGAGCATCTTGCTGAATTGAATAGGATATCGTTTGTGAGACACACAGAAAGTAGTACACACTGTATGGTAAGGACAGAATGAGGAAAAGAAGGCAAGAAGAGGAGTGTCGTCTCGGAATAACCAGGTCGAGGTTATATAGATCAGCCCGAAGCAACGTTAAAGCAGCCAGAGAGGCGCTATACTCAAACAGGAAAGAAGATGACACAGCCCAGAGCAGCAGGCGGTGGTGGGCAGCAGAAGGGCGATTCAATGGGAGCGGTTTTCCGTCACAACCAAAACAGTATTATAACCTGTAATTGGTATCCATACAGTATTCACCAGACTCTCTCGACGCGTACAGAACCAGACAACAAGACAACAAGACAGCACAGAAAGTTTAATGCGGTCACGCGGCTTCAGCCCCAACGCCCTCTGGCTGTTTTCTTTATCTTCTGCACAATAACATCATATCATCATTGACATCAATCACTCTGATCTGTAATACACTGGCATTCTACCAGAGCTTCAGAATATTTACTAACACAATGAAAATAAAGCAACCATACCAAAATACGTGGCAATACGGGATACGGGGTACCCCCATTACGGTTCCGCATACCAACCCAGTACGCCACGTACATACAGTATGGGAAATACTGCTGGTCGGATGTAAGAAACAGACCAGTTTCCAGGATACCTATCTTATTATATTGGATCTTGGGCGACAAGTATACAACATTGATTTGCAATATCTGAGCAGGATCAGACATTTCTCCATATCCGCTCTGTGGTCAGTGTCATGAGGCTTCATCCCAGGGGTTGCAGACCGTGCAGTGGCTGTGCTGTGCTTGATCTTCCCCGTTGCCTCACCGAGGAATGAATGACTCGGTTCTACGAGAGCAAAGCAAACAAACATGACTCAGGAGGATAGGGTTGTTTTTATTCATAGGATCAGTTGCTTTAAGCTTAGATATGTCCACAAAGAACTTGTATCAAGGTGATATTTTATAGAAAGATAATGGAGGTGTTATCTCTCACTTCGACTAATTGCCTGACTCGGCGTGGTATTTATAAAGTTCGTCTGCCAGCAATGATCTGCATGGTCTGATATCATAACCTGGCTATTTATTACTCCGTATTATTCCTTCTGTAGCCTTCCTATTTGCGGAAAGCGTGTTATTTCTTCGCTGCATTGAGGTACTGCTATAAGGTTTGCGTTAACATGCATAACAGAGTTTAAGATATAGACTATTCCTGGGACTTTATATATCTCAGCGACGTTAGGATAGATAAGTTCTCTGGTTTTTATCCGAAGGCAATCTTGGAAATTAAACATGATGAAGGTGAGAACAGGACACGAATAACATTGAGTGTATGTGGTGAGGTTCAACGGTGTCAGTCGAATTAGAATTAAATTGATCTAAAGAAGGATCCAAATATCTGGGTATCTAGCCCGATACCCTCTCAGACCATTATATGCATAACTAAACATTATTCATTAACCGCATCAGCAAAGCACTTTTATCATAAGTCATCATCCCGCACAACCCCGTCACAGAAGCCAGGATACTATCCCGCCGCATAAGGACTCATCTTCCGCAACTTCTCCCCATACCTCCACAGAAACACCGGCGCCGGGATCCCCAACCCCATCGCAATAAACGCCAGCAAGCTATTCCCCCACCCGTACTGAAGCGCCTTGTACATGTAGGGCGCAAACAACGGAAACCCAAACCCAGCGAGGGAGCGCAGAAACGAGCTGGCTGCCAGCGCGCTGGCCGCGAAGCGCGTGTATGCGTCGACCGTGTACGTCTGGATACATTGGAAGGTGATGATGTTGCCCATTCCGAAGAGGAGCGCGCCGATGTTCGGCGCGATCCAGTGGCAGTGTTTCTGGGCTGTCCAGCCGTAGATGAAGAGACCGGCGGGGAGGATGACGGCTGCGACGTAGAGGAGGGGGGTGCGGAACTCTGGTCGGCCGACGTTGTTGTTTCGGGCTTTGAGGCGGCGGTAGGTGCGGTCGTTGAGCGGGGCGCAGAGCTGTGAGCCGAGCCAGAAGCCTAGGCCCAGGGAGATGTAGTTGAGGCCGCCGATGCCGGTGGACTCGTTGTAGTAGTCTGGGCTTGTCCAGAGAGTGGGGAAGGTTGAGAGGACCAGGTACATGATGCCGTAGATGTAGGCCATGTAGACGGCGATGACCTGGACGATGGGCTGGGTGAGGAGGAGGCGGAAGGGCCGGACGAGCGATGTGCGGAGGACTTGGGGGAGGGTCTTGTTTTGCCGTTCGTCTTCGGTTTGATAGGATTCGTCGCCGGTGTCCTTTCGGAGTTTTCTGGCACGATCACGCAGGATCCTCGGGCCGTAGGTCTCACGTAGGAAGAAAAGACCAGCGAATTGGATACCGGCATCCACGATAGACGTCGAGTAGAATACCCAGCGCCAAGTGGTGTTTTCAGCAATGAAACCGCCTGCGATGGGCCCGACAGCTGGGCCTAGGAGGGGGGCGAGACTGTAGATGGCAATGCTTTTGCCTCGCTCTTCTGGCCGGAAGCAGTCGGATAGGAGGCCACCGCCGACCTGTAACTAGTTAGCTTAGAAACGACGATAGCGGCGCGTTGCACTCACAGCAAGCGGGGCACTACCACCCAATCCCGAGAAGAACCGACAGACGATAAGTTGTGTGGTGGTCTGCGAGACGGCACAGCCAATGTTGAAGACGAGATAGACCAGATTGGCCAGCTGAAGCACTATCACTCGGCCGTATATCTCCGACAGCGGACCCAAAAACAGCGGGCCAACGGCGTAGGCCAGGACGAAGATGAATAGAGCCATCTGGATGACGACCTCGTCATGGATCTTCAGATCCGCCGCCAAAGACTGCAGGGCTGGGGCAACCATGGAAGACGCAACGGGCGAAATGAAGGTAAACAAGGAGACGGTAATGGTAGCCGCCCATTTTTTCTTGTTGGTCCAATTTTTTGGGTTCTCTGGGTCATCGGATCCATTCCACGTCACCTACTGCTGTGTTAACAATGTGCTAGGGAACCGCTGATCGACAATGACCACTTACTAGGTACGGATCGCGCTGTGATCGATCTGACCGTGCCGTCTTGCACTTCTCAATTTCTTGATGCGCAACAGCCCCTTGTTCCAGATCGACATCACGTTCATTGATGACACCGTCTCGAGCTTCCAGAACTGGTTCGTCGCCATTCTCGTCGGTTGAAAGCTCGTCGCTGTGATAGATGGACTGGTCATCTAAGTATCCCGCGGAATACACCCTGTCTACATGAGAAGCGCTGGCGTTGGAACGGGATCGCAGCCTCGACTTGAACGATTGAGCCAGATCAGGACGTGATGATTGTGTCTCTGTCCGCGAGAATTCCGACTCGGTATGTGAGTGAGAGATGGAAGGAGAACGAAGCGACTCCGACTTGCCATGATCGGTCTCTTTGGACATAGCCTGGGATTAGTCACCGGTTCGAGAGCAATAACCAATAACCATAAAGTCAAAAATCAGGTACCAAAGTCAGATAGGAGATGGTCTATCCAGATGGTCTATCCAAGATGGGGGACGGCACAGAATTATACCCCAGGGAGAAAATTGCCCGCCGGTGATAAACGACCATTAACTCCGACTACGACCAACGGCTGTGGAGATTGTCGACTCCATCAGTCTAGGCACAGAAAGCTTGACGTGGAATTTTTCTGGGTCGAGCATTGAGCTCCACAAAACCGGCTTGAAAAAAATCCTCCGGGGCGGCTGGGCCCGCAATGTCTGGAATCATCACGAAGTATGAACGAAGTCGAACGTTGAGCGAATGATGATGGACGGACATGGGGGCCTCAGGCCCCAAGGCCGGATCTTCGGCACAGGGGTCACGTGGACCATTATCGATAAGGGCCTGAGGCCGCCTGGCCGCCAATGACATCGGGGAATTGATCGTTGGTCACTCTCCGTTCTCCACCGCTGCATGCGAAGCGTTGGCATTCCATAGACGAGACCAGGGGTGAGGATTACGAAGCCGGAGTGTGATGTTTTTTTTTTTTTTTGTTGCAGTTTAGTAGGGATTTCTTTTTTTGCAACGATCATAAGCCCGGGTGGCAATTCGGCTAGATATTAAACCCCGATCCTCGAAAATTGTATTATTGAAGCTAACGGACACGAAGCACAATGACTATGGGATCTTTTACCTAGTAAAGATGAGACTATGGCAAGATTGATATGGCTATGTACATGTATCAGCCTAACTGACCACCAACTGCCTGGCTACCCAACTGCGCCTATAGAAGTATCAACCCAGCATGACTGGTCTATGAAGCCTAGACATTGCATATTGCAATACGTGGGGGATATCACACTGGGATAGGATTACTTACGAGGTCCAAAGTCTCACGATGGATGATAGATCACTTCGTATATGGAATATCAGCCGGGCTCTGGTTTCCCCAGTATGGGTATATTGGTGATGATCTTTATGCGGGGTTGCCTTAAAACGAACCGACATTTTCGAGGCTTCTAGCTCTTAATTTGCTACCAACGTGCTATGGGTTTTGTGGAAAAGAATACCACTCGGCCACAAAAGATATCTAGACACTTTTGAGCTCCATGGGTACCCTTTTATATTGCAACAGGTTTTAACTGCGCGTCGGTGCTCTTCTTTGTCCAGGTTTATATTCAATTAGATATACTAACTCCCAGTTTTGGTCATACCCTATTCATTCGGATATTGAAACTAATGTAGTAGACCCAGAACGCAACCTCAAAACAAGGTACCATCCCCAGAGTTGAGTATAGGGCTGGACTTAGTATCGGGTCGCTTAGCAGCAGCTAGCTCGCGGCCAGCCTTCCAAGACCCAGCCTCAAGCATCTGCGGCAGACTCAACTTTACACTGCCAAACCGACCACTATTCAAAATCCGCTGGTGCAGCACATCCAGCAAGGCGACCGTCATCGCCCGCCATTCAACAATCTCATCACTGCCAGCACCGAAACACGGCAGGCCAGCACTACTCCTAGGTGCCGCCAGACCCCTAGTCCGCGCCTCCTCTTTCAGGGTCAGAACGCCCATATCGACGAACAGCCCGCCGTTGCGATACTCCGGTAGCCCGGTGCCGAGGTCTGCGTTTTTCCAGGTTGCGGACAGGAGCCGTTGGAATGGAACCATCAGCGAGTATGCGAGCCACTGCGTGAGCTTGTGGAATGGCTGAATGGATGCTGTTTCGGCGTCGAGGTCGGACTCTAGTGCTTCTGCTAGGACCTTTAGCGGCCATGCGTCTCCGATGGGCTGTCCGTGGACGCGGGTGCGGTCGCTAGGCCAGATGGGGATGAGCGTTTTTTGTAGGACGCTCCACAGGTCGCTGTAATCGATGGTTGCTCCGGTACCCTGCTTAAGGAGGTAGTCTGCGACGGAGTCAGATTAGAAGATTGATGGCAAAGACAGGGCGTGCGTAGGCATGCTAGTACTGATAATACGTACCGACCAGATTCCCCGGCCGTCCAGACGGCCCAAACACATCCTGGAGCTTCAGAAACGAGGCACCCAGTCTTTGAAGGATCTCCGTCCGGGCGGTCACTCCAACCAGAGGGTTCGTCTCGTCATTCACCTGAAAGCCACGTCGGATAGCATCCACCGTGATATTCCCCAGTGCCTCGCCTTCAAAGCCGTTAGCATCTACCCAGCACAACGGCGTGGGACCAACCGTATCGAGCCCTTACCGTGAACAACATCCTTCCTTGCAGAACCAGCATTGGCAAATGCCCCATCAAGAAACATATGCAAAGAGGCAACAGCAATGCCTTCACTGCGCGTATAGACAGCCCCGCTCTGCGGCTCCTCATACCGCCAGGTATCCCCCGCCCCGGCGTCCAGCAACACCGACACAAAGAATAGATCGATCAGACCGCGGACTTTTTCCTGGGCATCGTAGCCTTGCTGCTCCCACTGCTCGAGAAGCTTGCTAATGCGGTCTACCCCGCCGACGTTGAAATGCTGCCACCGGCCGTGCGGCGGGATGAAGTTATACCTGTCGGGGCCGAAATCGCGCTGTGCGGTCAGTATGGTTGTTTTCTGTGAGGTTCTCGTTAAAAGGCTGTCCCGTGCTCACCTCGATAATGTCCATGACATATTTGGCTGCTGCGTCCAGCCGGTCCGCATGGTAGTCGAAGTGGTGCAGCTTGGCCTGCTCCGCGAGCTTGAAGACGAGGTGGGCTCTTTCGCGGACGGCTTTCAGGCTGAGGAGGTACTCGATTTTGGGGTCTGAGGTCATTTTGGCGATGAAGAGAGACTCGATGGGATATGGACAGAAAGTGGTGAAGATGAAAGAGTGCCAACAATGAAGATGGCCTTGTTTGCTCAGGCTGACTATCTAGGTATCTATCTACACCTGGCAAAGCGGGGCTTATCGGAGAGATAACAGGTTATCTTATCCGATAAGATAGTCTTGGATAAGATAAGGGTACCGCGGCTATCTCCGACATATATATGCTCGCGTGAGCATCTCCACGATCAAAATAATAAGAACGATCAGGATATGTTTGCAATTGCGTTATAATGATAGAGAACACAAGGTCAGACACATCATTCCATTTGATCATTCACTCAAGGCTTTATTCTAGCGTTGTAAATCTGCGCAACCCTTGTATAATCCCAGAAGTCCCCGTGGCTTAGCCAAGACTCGTCATACTCCCTCACAAAGGCCTGATCATAGATCGTCAAAAATGAAGCAAGAGCCATGGCTTTGTTCCGCTTCAAGCCTGGCAATGCTCAATGGGTTGGTGGAGAATATCTGACACTTTAACATTCTTGTTGCAAAATGTAGAACGGTCACAGAACAGGGCAACTCGACAGCCTGCAAAGTAATGTTAAGCTCGCCCCAAAGCCAGCACAGGTTTAGGCAGACATTGATTTGGATCCATTGATTGCAGTGGGACAGATGATATTGTTGTAGATCGGTATATTGCGACCTGTTCCCACTAATACCGGAAATTTGCCCGGTTTCGCCGCATGGACAGGTCGGGATCGTTGGATTCCGAGGTTACTTGTTCTCGATATTCTTTATTCATGTAGAACTGACGAACGCGGATGAAGTTTCGTTTGAGGATTCGCGGCTGTGGTCGGCGCTGTGGATGCGATGGTAGACGACGGATATATCCATCCTGACACTGTGGGTAGACCGTGAGACGACACACCAATATTAGTATCCGTCAATGGACTCTGTAGTGGAGAGTCTGCGTTGCCCATATCTATCTAAAAACATAGCCAAGTGAGAATATAGCCCAGAGAAGATATAACAGACATGATGAAATGACAAATGCGGAATGAATGCTCTGTACCATCAAATAAATATACCAGGGTAATCGCATCGGTAAAAAAACAGAAGGTTATAGTGACCAGTCCAGTCCAGTCCATGCCAGAAATCCACCACTTGATTCTTCTAACTGACAAAACCAATTCTAAATCCGAACTCCTAGCCTTTATGACCATCTATATGCGCCCCCACGAAACCTTTTTCTAATTTAGGTACCATAAAACCGATCGCCGAAATCGCCAAGCCCGGGGTCGATGTAGCTGCGCACAAGATTAGCAATGGCGTAAGCAAGCGGTTTATAAAAGGATAAGGCAAACTCACTTCTTCGAAGTCAAATCATTATCCACCACAGCGGTGACGATGCGAAGCGCCGGGAATCTCCCAGAGATAACACCCAGACCCTTCTTCGACGCAATGATATTAACGAGGACGATCGCATCCTCGGACACACCGGACTCGACGAGAGTCTCGAGCGCTTTGATCACGGAGCCTCCGGTGGCCAGCATGGGCTCGAGGACAAAGACGACTGCATTCGTTAGAGGGTGGAGGAAATGGCATTGGGAGGAGATTGCGACGTACTGTCGTTGGCGATAGTCGGCGGCAGCTTGGAGTAGAAGATGTGCGCCTGGCTGGTCTCCTCGTCGCGCTGGATTAAGAGCTTACCGAAGCTCAATGGACCCCTGGATTTGTCAGTATGCGTTCCGTTTGGACCCCTCCAACGGGTGATATTGGGGTAATATGTAGGTTACTAACATCCATGTCTGTCGCAGAGCCTGCTCCATGCTTGCGCCGGCGCGCAGGATGCTGACGCCGCACACACCCTTTGTAAACCGGAGGCCTTGGTATGTACTGTTGATAGGGGTCTGGATGGGATATGATTCCACGGGAACGTGGTTGATAGCTTAAAACGGGCTAGTGTGAGCATTGGATCACTTCGAAACAAGAAAATAAAATTTCGGATTCTTACCGAGTCCGATCAACTTGGGGGCCACTCTCTCCACGGCCGAGCAGAAATCGCGACTATCGGTGTTGACATCACGGATGATGGTCATCAGACTGAGCAGTTGGCGATCCTGCTCGAGGACTGTGATGCGGTCGAGGGATTTAGGAAGAGAGTGAACCCCGTTGGTCTCTGCCATGGTTGTGGTTGAGAATTGCAGATAGGTAGGAAGACGACGGCGAATGAATGGTCGAATGGAGTTGAGCATGAAAATTACCAGTGACCATCTATAGAAGTATGACGCTGCAGGAATTGCCGTATATAGAGCAGCGGACAGGATGATCCCGGAAGAATTCTGGACAGGGTTATTTTTTGTGTGTTTCAGAAAATTGGTGGGGAGATTAGATAGCGATAAGGCTGTTTTTATCGGACTTGCCACCGATTGGGAATGATAAGATAAAATTTCTTGGCTGCGTCGGAGACTTCCTGGCTATTTACTCTTCATGTTTGATTCTAGTCGGCGACTACCGATTTGCTGCATCTTATACAACTGCAATTGAATGCAGACACAGCGTTCAGCTGATTCTTGTTCAGTCTGCCCCGTTTCACACATTGACCTGCTGTATTACCGAAACGCGGTGCTGGGTTGACCGGTAAGGGCATTGCCCCACCACGGCCGACCCGCTGCGCGTTGATGCCAGTTTAATTCTGGTGAAAATTTTCATCCGGCTCTTGTGCGAGACTGGTATGAGATTGGTTTGGTCAATCTTGAAAAAGCTTATTCTGTCAGTGTAGAGTGTCTACCATGATTGTAATTCCTCGGTCAGTGCTCTACTTGACCTAGTATGTCAATATCAAGCATCGTCGAAACTTTGTATTTCGAGTCGATATTGGTGGCCCCTTCGCCTCACAGATTCACTACCGTTGCAGCTCTCGTCAACGATCAATGCATGATGTCTTCATCTCGAGGAAGCTTTATGTGTCCCCAATTTGACGAGATTGACGTGGATTGACTGATGATAATACAAGCCAGGGTGCCATAGTCGGAGTCGATGTATTATCCAAACAACAGATATACGCCTCGCGATAGTCACACCAAACGCTGATGTTGGTATAGGTGGGAGAGGGTAACCAAAAATATTATGAGTCCCAATTACCATTCAACTTCACCGCGAAGTTATTCCATTTTAGAGATGGGATGCCAGCCTCACGCGTTGCATATAACTAGGCCTCGAAGCCACATTTGGGACACAATAGACGCTCGACACTCTTAGCTATTTGGCCCTTGTTTAGTCTTTGGCGGCTTTGTGTTGTGACAGCTTTAATTTTACTGGTTTGTAGCAAAGCTGTCACTGGCCCATGCTCTCGTCTCGACCCGAAGATTGACCCACTGCTCTGGTATAAGACTGGTAGGGTATAAGACGATCGAAGGCGGAGAAATGGTCGATATATGCACAGCCACAGCTTGATTAGTATATAAGGTCAACACTAGTGATCGTATTGGCTCCTACCCCGGACAATATTTCCAAACTTTCAGGTCCAACTCTAATGTTATAAGGCGAATCCTGCCAATCCTGCCAAGATGTGTTGGGAGTATAGGAGGATGACAGTGGATCGGGCCATACTTAACCGACTTATGATAGGCCACGCCAAGTCCACTTCGCTCGCCTTATCATGGGAGTTTATGTAATGGGCGCTCTCCCCTTATCGCTATCGGAGACCATCCGTGATTGATAAGAAGGCCTGCGGACACGGTGCCATCCATGATGGTGATGGTGATCCCTCTTCTCGATGCACTCTATCTCCGCAACTATCTAGAAATGCCCAAGATCGTGGAGTCTCCGCGCCGGGTGCGCTTCAATCCCTTCTCCAGGGGATCGTCCAGCCCGAGCGACGATACGGTCTTATCGTTTAGTGCGAGAGATCCGGAGGTGCGTGATACCCGGCAGGACGATAAGGTTCTCCTCGATATACTGCAATGTCTATCAGACTAAAAGGATGGATGTCTAGAAAGATCATAATGGTCCAAAAGCACAGTCCAACACGCCAAGCAGCATTGCCACTCCAGATAGTGTTGCAGCCCCCACCAGACCGTCCGTCACCCAGCTGTTTATCAACAATCGGCACGTGATGTCCAAGTCCAAAAACTGGACCAGCGTCTTGGATCCGGTAGGCACTTAGTAGTATGTTTTGGTGGATGACCTTGCTAATGTCACGATCAGACAACGCAGCGGCTGCTCTCTCGCGTGCCCAGCAGCACACACCAAGAGATCCAGAGCGCCATCGACGCCGCCGATGCGGCCCAGCCGGAGTGGGCAGCAATCGGGTTCCAGACGCGCAGGGAGTATCTCCTCAAGCTGATCGACGTGTTGCGGGATATGTCTCCAATGATTGTGAGGAAGAATAACCGGGAAGCTTATACAGGGCCGGATGAATGCTGACAGTCGGCAGGTGAGCTGTCTCTGTCGCGAGGTGGGAAAGACGATTTCCGACGCGGAAGCAGAGGTATTTCGGGGTCTAGATTCCATCCATGCTGCCTGTTCAATTGGCCCTGAAATGGCGGGGATGTATCTCGGGTCTGACCCCACGTTGTTGCAGACATTCTATGAGCCGGTAGTGAGTGTTCCTCCCACTCCGGTTCTCCCCAGGTCTGGGTTGACGGTGTCATGTGGCAGGGCGTCTGTGTGTCTGTCACCCCGTTTAGCTTTCCGTTCATGATTCCCCTGTGGTCCACGCCGTATGCACTCATCACTGGAAACACCGTGGTGTTGAAGCCTTCTGAGAGAGCCCCATCCGTATCGGGCATCCTGGCAGAGGCGGTGATCCAAGCGGGGCTCCCTCCGGGGGTGTATAACATCCTCCATGGAGGACCATCCACGGTGCAAAATCTCGTAACGCAGCCTCTGGTTCAGGCCGTTAGCTTTGTAGGCTCCGAGCCCGCAGCGAAAGCTGTTCACGACCTGGCGCGTACCGCCGGAAAGCGGATCCAGGCAGAATGCGGGGGCAAAAATCACGGAGTTGTCTTGGAGGACGCTAACATGATGTCGACAATGTTCGCGATCGCAGGAGGGGCCTTTGGAGCGGCTGGTCAGCGATGTATGGCTCTCAGCGTGGCAATCTTTGTCGGAAACACCAGGGAGTGGATCCCGAAGCTGGTGGACCTGGCTCAGTCGATGGTGGTCGGTAGTGGAAACGACAAACAGTCGAAGATCGGGCCCCTGATCGACCGGGCAGCAAAGACGAAAGTCACTGAGATGATTGATCGGGCAATCGAAGAAGGCGCCATGGTTCTCTTGGACGGGCGCGACGTGCAGGTACCAGAGTATCCTGACGGCAATTTCCTAGGCCCAAGCATCCTGATCGGCGTGGAGACGTACATGGAATGCTACCAGAATGAGATTTTTGGACCGGTGCTCATCTGCATGCAGGTTGATACGCTGGATGAAGCAATCGCACTGATTAACCAGAATAAATATGGCAATGGGTGTTCCATTTTCACGAGCAGTGGAAAGCACGCCAGTACATTCCAACGCAAGGTCAACGTCGGACAGATCGGAGTCAACATTCCATTGATCGGTATGTTTCCGGATTCCAGTCATCATGCGCGTTGCTAATTATGTAGCCCCATATGGCACTGCTGTGCGGACTAGCAACAAGGACTCTTTTCTAGGTGGTGAGTACATAGGAATCTGTGGTAAGTCCCAGGCTAATGATGGCAGATCGACATACCCCAGGCAAAACCTACTGGCCCTTTTTTACCACCACGAAAACGGTGTCCTCTCGATGGGATCAAGTATAAACAGTGAGATACAACTCGATTGTAGTCAGGGGAGGAATGAGGGTCACTAAGCTCCCCAGCTCAGTGGTGACCCACAACGATGACCCTTGTCAATGACATCATTTCCCCGCGATAAATCCAACACAGCGCTCCAGAATCACTCCGCAATTGATATGAACACCACGACCTAGTAACCACTTTGTCTCTGCAAGCTGTCCAGCCATGGCAACACTCAACCAAGCTCGTCAATCAAACGCATCAATCAATGCCTACCGCCCCGACTACGTGGCCGTCTTCGTCGGGGCGACGAGCGGCATCGGCGAAGCGACCACAAGAGAGCTAGCGACCTTCGTCAAGAAACCGACCATCTATCTCATCGGACGCAACGAGACAACCGGATCGCAAATCATCGACGAGCTCAAAGCTTCCAACCCAGAGGGATCATTCCATTTCATCCAGTCCGATGTGTCTCTACTACGCAACGTCGACGAAGTATGCTCGCAGATCAAGGCCCACGAAAAGGCAGTCGACCTCCTGTTCCTGTCAACCGGACATTTAAACATGTCCAAGCAGGGTAGGCATTCCTCTTCCTCCTGTTTCTACATCCCACATCCCCAATTTTAATAAACAAGAACAGACACAAAAGAAGGCCTCGAAAACAACCACGTCCTCCGTTTCTACTCACGCATGCGCTTCATCCACAACCTCCTCCCACTCCTCAACGCATCGAGCGCCCCCGCGCGCGTAGTGAGCGTCCTCGGACCCGGCTCAGAAGGTCAAGTGGACGAAACCAACCTCGACCTGAAAAAGTCATGGTCGTTCCTCTCGTCCGCGAAATACGCCGCCACGTTGAACTCGCTCGCAATGGAGCATCTCGCCGCGACACACCCATCCATCAGCTTCGTCCACGTCTTCCCGGGCATGGTCCACACGCCTCTCCTCAACAAGACCGTGGGCGGTGTGATCGCGCCCGTGCTCAAATTCTTCAGTCGGCCGTTTGCGCTGACCCCTGAGCAGAGCGGCGCGTGGAATACTTTTATCTTGACGTCGGCGGCTTATCCGCCTGCGCGTCCGAGGGATGGCACTAGGGTAGGGGTGCCGCTGGCGGAGGGTCTCAAGACAGCTACCGCGTCGACGGGGAAGGTAGGCGGGGGCTCATATCTGGTGAACTATAATGGGGCGGACAAGACGCAGAAGAAGCTCATGGCGGATTATCGTGCGAAGGGGTTCCCTCAGAAGGTGTGGGAACATACGCTGGAGACGTTTCAGCGGGTGTTGGATCCAGCGAATGGGTGATGTCCATTATTTTTAATGTCAGTATATTATAGTTCTTTTCACAGTGCATTAATTCAATGTCAATACATTTGAGAATATACGAACTACTTAACGTATGACATCATACCTACCTACCTTATATGTACTTACTTTACCAACTAGCCCGTCTGCAGCGATCCACTCAGGAATATAGTGACCGTGGCTGTGCTTACTGCTTAGGACGATCACTCTGCATTGCAAACACAGCCATGCGCACATCTGACCAGGTAGTAAGCATTCTGGGAAAAGGCTATTTAAACGTCCACTCCGTCCATCCCAAACATTACTGATACATACTAAGATTTCAATATCACACGTACCTCAGGGCCTCCCATACACACACACATATATATACAACCTGGCAAAAATTCCAACCTAACTGAAATCCATTCCCCATCGTCTGAAAGCGAGATAAACCCCGCCATCAATTCCTTTATATTGAAGTAAGGGAAATGGGCTGGAATATCGACCTCTCGGCCATCACGCCCGGACCGGGCGGTACTGTCATGCTGGGCGAGGGAGGCATCGACGCTGCTGCTAGACGGTATCGAGAGCGTGTTAGGAAGCAGCAGCTGGAGGGGATGGAGGCACAGATGGGGTTGAAGGGTGGAGAGGCTCACAGGGGTAGTGATGCTGTGTCTGACGTGACGGTGACGCCGGAGGAGGGGGCAGATTATGAGGGGGATGCTGTGGAGGAGAGAGTGCAGTTAGGGGAGAAGCAGAGAGAGGTAGAGAGAGAGAGCAGGAAGGATAAGAAGAAGAAGAAGAGGGGATTGAAGGAGGCGTGGAGGGGGTTTCGGGGAGTTGGGTGATTTGGTTTGTTTATACTTTGATGGAAACCACAGTTGTCTGAAACAGACTGCATCTGCTCATGCCATGATTAAAATACTAGGTAGGACTCCCAGCTTAAAATATATTTCTGATTTAATCCCTCAATTGCTGACCTACTGAGCGTGTCTAGAAGTCTGATGACTGGACCCTATGCTCTACCAAGCAAACCTAAGGGTCTCTGAGGAATAGTGGTAGCTATGAGGAAGGTTCCTTTGGCTAGGTGGTTTGTGACTTAGCACGTCTACGAGTGAGTGGGGGAAGTAAGATGGACGGATGCTATGGGACGACGGTCAGACCCATATGTTATGTGATAACTATGGATCTGTGGTTTGGTGATAGCTATCTATTATCTTCTCAGGTGCTGTATGTAGTATGATGTATAAATCCTATTACAACTACTAGTCCTAACATAGAGTATGTGTGCAAAGATCATTGATTATTCTATCTATTCTTCCAGCGCCCGTCTCATGTCATCCACCCTTCCATCATGCAAAGAACAGAAATTGTGTATGTGTATGGGAGGGAAAGTATAAAGGAAGTAAAAGAAAAAGAAAGGAGATGTATGTACCTACACTACACCTCTGTCAGCCATGTCAAAGACCCATAAAGCAAAGTAACTCACCATATACAAAGTCGCATTCGGAGTCGCATTCGAAGTCGAGGTCGAAGTCGTCATATAAATCAATATAAATCGGAGTCCACCGCTCCCTCTACCAACCCTGCCCAACCCCCACTGTCGGCTGCCCCTCGTCCCCTAATAATGCAAAGTAAAAAACGTAAACACCTGAACCGATTAGCAAACAACAGCCACCAGCAAAAAATCTGTACACAGGAAGGACAAAGCAAGATGGCAAGAATGGTGACGGGCGATTCATGGATATATGGGGTGAAATCAGAGGAGGGAAGAAGGGGAAAAAGGCCTGTATGTCATTTTCACTCCAGTGACAGGCTTGGGTCCAGTCCATATGGGTACGTTGGTTCGTCGGTTCGTCGCTCGTTCGTCTCGTCGAGTAAATTCGCGATATCGAGTTGTCGTCCCTCAGTCCTTCCTACCTATCAACCTTCCACCTCTTCCTCATACACACCTTGTACCACCCTCCTCCCCTCGCCCGGTTACAACATGTTGAAGTAAAGTATCAATCGTAATTGTTGGATCGGTTCGGTTCGGTACGGTTCGTTCGCTCGTTCGATCGATCGGTTCGCTCGCTCGCTCGGACGGTTCGGTTCGTTCGCTCGGTTCGTCGTATCGGATGGTGTATTGGGCCTGGTACAATAGACTATTGGTAATCGGTCAGCAAGGATAAGCCAGGTAGGTGTGACGTGATAGTGTGGAACGAATAAACGTCAAAGGGAGTATAAAGCAATGCATAAGAAAGAAAGACACAAGACAGAGACACAAGACATATGAGAGAAACAAGACACAAAAGACAGAAGAAAAGACAAAAACACGTGACAAACACCAAAACGCCTGGAGAGAGGAGAGAAGAAGAAGCAGACACCCAGGAGGGGGGAGGAAGGGGTTTATATAGACGAGACCTGGAGGTCAAGGCGCCCTAAAACAAGCGAGGTGGCCCAAATGGGAAACCGGAATCATTCACTGATGAGGGTAGAAGGCTGGTAAATCTCTCGTGGGAGGTTCAAGAGGGAAATGGGAGTGACGGGGTGGTGGTGACTGTTGGATCACTTCACTGACTTCAGGGTGGTGTCTAGATCGGGAGGGCTACTATGGAGGGGGTGAGCTGTGGCGTCATTCGTTCTGGCTGGCTAGGTCCAGATTGGATCAACTATATTGCTTCAACTAATGTAGTTTGTCTGGTCTGGTGCAGTGGTGGGTTGACTGTATCCCGGATATGATACTGATCTGATCTGTCCTTCACATGCTGGTCTGGGAGGTATTACCAGTGGAGTAGCTTATATGATTTCTAATTCTATATCTAAACATCTTGACAAGAAAGTATAGTGGATTATTCCAGATTCTGCTCAAATGGTGGAAGCATCGAAATCATGTCTCCACTCCAGTGGGCCCTGTAGATATGACAGCTGTGGGGCTGGCTCCTTGGAGCTGCATTATTCCCTAGGCTGTATTATGTAGCATAGGAAAGAAGAGAGAAAGAGAGAAAGAGGAAAATATCATGTTATCATTTATGACCATGGAGATTCATATACGAGGTAACAACCCCTAGTGAAGCATGAGAATCACAAATACAATGAATATCACAATCCCTACATACCAGAACTATACATCATCCACATCATAGACAGCAATCCCTCCAGACAACAGTATTCCATACATGAAGCCAATGGTCATTAAAGATTGCATCATATCCTATCCAGTACAGAGAAAGGTGAAAGATGTGAATATAAAAAAACAAATTTCTCAAAACAATCCAAGAACTAGCACCATCTTCAATCTGAACCACATGTTATATGTGCATAGGCAGGATACATAGTTAGTACACTTCCTTTATCTGTACCTTTAGGCGCGCAGAGCGGCGACGTGCTGTGGATGTGCGGGCTCTCTGCTTTCTCAAGCTGGGGCTGGATTGACCGACTGCATCGTCATCATCATCATCGTCGTCATCATCATCCCCCGTCCGACTAGGTAAAGGAGGCGTATTTTGCAATGACATATCTGCCAATTTGTTGGAGAGATCCTGCGTCGAAAGGGGTGTGCGTTTGGGCTTACTTCCCGGCGTCCAGAGGGAAGACCGATAGTACTCGGTGAGCACATCGTCCACAAGAGAAGGAGACCCAGAAGAAGGAGATTGAATAAACTTCTGGTCAAGCTTCCCGTCCGGGCTATAGAGTCCCGCGCTGGACAGTCTTTGCCAGGCATACAAGGCTTCCAGCAGTGACTGCTTATCGATTTGCAGCCACTCTCTGTGCGTCTTTCCGCACTTCGGGTTCGGACACTTCCAGCAGCGTCGGTACTCCGACAATTTGCAGAAGATCAGTTTTTCGTAACGCGTGACATTATCAATTTCAATCACCGTGACAACTCGAATTGGCCCGTAGCATTTTTCTTGGTCTCGGAGTCTGTTTCTTGTATCCGTGATGGGCACGGTTGTGTATCCGAGTTTGTAGTATCCATCGAGACCCTCCTTGCAAAATACATATAACCAGCCGCTCTTGGTGTCATTGGAGCCCAGATCTTTCCACAGGAGATTGCCATAGGAGGTCTTAGGAGCTGCATTGCTAAAAGTCGGTGATGGAGTTCGCGGGGCCGTTTGTTTAGTTGGGGTCTTGGGCAGCGGATAAGTAGTAGGTGTATCACCCCCGGAGCGCTGGGACTCGGACGTGATTGACGGTGATTCAGGGGCGCTTTGGGATTGGTGTTGGCGTTCCTGCGTCCATTGTTGTACTGCCGCCTCTGCTACACTTTGATGCGTCGTGCACACACAGAGGTTGGCAATATCTGTCAAGTAATCAGATTCGGATTTTACGTTGGCAGTCTTCGTCAAGTGTTTAGATTGTGACTTTTCGTTGGCGCATTTCAAAGCTTTGTTGATGGCTTTGAGGGATCCTTGGGCTGGATAGGTGCAGCGCCAAGCATACTCCACGCCATTTGGTTCTTTCAGTTCGTTTCCTTTTTTGCCCTCATCTTTGCCTGTGCACGTGTATACTTCAAGTATGGCATTTTCAAGTACCACGCAACGTGGCTTCCCATCGCGACTAAGTGTCAAGTTCTTCTGGCTAAAGGAAGCCACTTTGGACGGATCCTGGGACATGGCGCTAGCCGCTCATGTGAGCTGCGGCTTGTCGTTGCTAGGGAAAGGAGTGCGAGGATGGGAATGTAGATTGGTTCAATGCTAATAAGTGTAGGATCCTATCTTCCGGTTGCGACAACAACGGGTCCGGTGCGCAGGGTTGTATTATATAAATGGGAAATTGACCTCCCAACTGCGCAAGTGTAACCAGTATCATGGAACTGACGGCCCCCAGTGTCGGTCTGTACCTTCTAACGCTACATGGGCATGCCCCTGCAAGCTCACGCGGACTGCGGCTGAGCTTTGGGTATGATCGGCAGTAGAGACACTCTCGCACGAGCGGAAGGGGCCGTGTTCATCATTGTCTACCATGCCATCTCGACTGATGGTGCTAAATCGCCCGCACGTGGTATTCGGTAACTCCGGACTCCTCATTTGAGCTGCGCCGTGGCGTGCATGACTAGCCTACACCGCCATCAGGGGAGGCTGTGGTTGGTAATTACCAGCGGGACAGGGCAAGGGACGACCGGGGTATGCTGCAGGGGTGTCGCTCTCAATACGGAGCTTCCGCGACACTTATCCAACGATTTCGCGGTGGTTTCCTTCATTGGGAGTTTCACTTCGCTGCAAGCGAGCGCCAGCCCTTGTCTAGCTAAAAGAGCTATATACACAGGCGTGCTATCTACCGGGAAACCTTCTGGTTGTCGATTGTTCTGGCCTCGTGGGAGCATGGGGCAAGAACCGCCCCCACTGTGATCGACAAGCGCTGTTCCAGGCGACGAACCTAACGGCCCCATTGACCGTTCCAAAGGGGCTGTCCAACGCGTTATTTCCAGGGCTGTTGACGCACAGCGCTAACAGCCTGTCAAGGTCCAATTGATTTGATTGCTGGAATTTCGACTGTTATGATGTATCAAGGGGATGGCTGGGGAGGGGTCCGTCATGGCTGCATGTAAAGCACGAGTCCAGCTTCCTAGCCCGATTATGACCGGCGGTGCGTTTCAGTCGTATGTCGCTGTCTCTGTGGATCATTAGAAGCGAGCTCAATGGCAGTGAAGGCACACCATGACCAAATTGGTGTCCGCAGATGCCTGGAGGGCAACCAGGAACTCCAAGCCGACATACACCGATTACCAGTTCTGCAAGCCAACCGTATTCATATTCTCAGCGTAGTTCGTGACTGGGAGATGCCAAAATATGGAACGAAACACTTCTCTCCATAATAGAGGACAACGTCTGATCCACGACCCACTGGCCCCGGCAAGGGGTTATGCTTTCCCCACTCTTGCGACGTCCAGGCACATATGCACAATGAAACTCCCCGACGTAGCTATACCCGTTTCACGCAGGAGGACATTGACGCCGGGATTTGCTGTGGACCCCACCCCCTCACGTAATTGGGCTGGTTTCTGTCTCCAGAAGTACCTACCTAGCTAGGCTGAATGTCGAGCGTCGATCGTCTGGACTGGTCCACTGCCCCGTTTTCAGTAGGAGGATTTGCGTGTCTTAGTCTGGGTGTTGCCTAGTTATTACCTCGCACCGTGCCTGGATGGTTGTCTTTCTCATGTGGCTGGGTGGCATGAAGAATTGAAAGAAAGAGTGAAGCAGTCGCGGAGGAGACGGAGTGCGTCACCTGACTACTGGACGTGACTATTTTTTCTCTTTGGGCTTTGTGCAGATTTATGCCTCTTGCTGACATGAGGCTCATGCACGCTTACTTTTATATGTACAGATGACCAACTACCTAATATACACCTCACTCGACCATCCAAAGGCGACAACAGCACAATATCCACCTAAGCCTATATGTAGCCCAATTAAGAACCAGCAGCCTCCTCCAACTCCCTCCTCTCATCAACTGTCAACTCACTCTTCGCGCGCTCGATCCTCACAAAGCCAATAACAATCAGTAAAGCCACCCCCGACAACGCAACCTGAAACCAGAACGCTGCACGGTAACTCCCCCGCAGCCCCAACCCCTCCGTCTCCACCTGCACAATATCCGCAAACGCCAGCATCAGCGCAATTCCAAAATGCAGCGTGCAGTTGATCAGGGCGCCGGCTAGCCCCTGCCTCTCGCGGGGCAGGTTCGTCGTGATGAAGATGTTGGTGACGTTGAAGCTGATGTCGATGCCGATGGTTCCGCAGATCATCGCCGGGAAGACGAAGGCCCAGTAGTTGCCTCCGGGCGGGAGGAGCGCAAAGAGGAGACCTGATCCCAGGTAGCCCAGGCAGGAGATGATTATTAGGGCGGTGCCGTTGACGAGGTGCAGGATGAAGCCGCCTGTTGCGGAGAGGGTGAGGCCCCCTACTGCCATTGGGGTGGCCCAGGCTACTACTTGGAGGGGTGTGGCGCCCATGAGTTGTTCCATGCTGGGTAGTAGTTAGCAACGGGTATGTAATAAAGAAATTAAAAAGAAAGGAAAAGGGAAAGGGAAAGAGGGAAAGAGACCGGAAAGAAAGGGCGACACATACTATAAACAAGCATAAAGGAGATATATGCCCAGGCTGCCATACATACACAACAGGGCAATCACCAACGGCGTCATATACTTGACGGAGAACAAATCCCCAGGAAGCAGGGGGTTAGAAACCACCCAGCCCTCAACATACGTCAGTGCCAGCAAGAGCAGTGCCCCGACCACAAGAGTCACATATACGTAAGGAGTGCGCCACTGATCCGGAGCATGGCTGCTATCAGCAATGGCAAAGATAAACAGCACCAGACCGGGTACGAGGAGCGCGGCACCGGGCCAGTCCATAGACGCCCTGGTCAGCTTGCGGGTGAGGGTGTAGTCGGACGGGATCGACAGGTACGAGGAGACCGCTGTGACTGCAGACAGAATGGCCCCAATGAAAAAGTACCAGCTCCAGGAGAGGAACTGTCCGCAGAGGCCGGAGAAGAAGATGCCGACGAAGAAGCCGAGAGCGGCGCAGGCGCCGTAGATGCTGAAGACGAGGTTCTTGCGGGGTCCTGGACGGTAGGTGCTGCCGAGGATCATGATGCTGGAGGGGAGAAAGGCTGCGAGGGCGAGGCCCTGCAGGGCGCGGAAGACGAACAACATGAGGTAGTTCCGCGAGAAGCCCGCGATGAGGGAGGTGAGTGCCAGCCAGGCCATGCCGCCGACGTAGAGCACGAAGCCGCCGTACATGTCCGCCAGACGGCCGCAGATGAGCAGGGTGGAGGTGACGGCGAGGGATAGAGCCGTGGAGGGCCAGATGGAGAGCGCGGCGGGGATATCCAGCTCGGTGAGGAGGGTGGGAAGGAGGACATTGGAGCCGGAGATGTAGTATTCGGCGAGGATCTGGCTCATGAAGATGGAGAAGCAGAAGGCGCATTCCGACCACGCGTTGGAGAAGACATCGGGGCGTTTGCGGCCCAGATACTCGATGGTTTCCGAGTCTAACCGCTGCAGTGTTGGTTGCGAATCGTCTATCTGCTTCTCGTCGATATGGTGATGCGCTGCCTCAGGCATGGAGCCATGCTCATTCAAGGACATGATCGACTGCACGCCATGGAGAGAATTCGGGGGGAGAATTCTATGGGAAACACGATCTGATATATGGCAAGCAGACCGTCACGACAAGACCTTCAAACCAATGGCCGGATCCAGCGGTGTGGCTCCAGCGGCCCAGCCATGCGGGCTTGCTAGACTCCATCTCGTTAGAGAACTTCCCAGTTGGGAAGCTCGGGGGAGTGGGTCTTTTCCTCGCCAATGGGTCATATATAAAGACTTTCCTTAGTGGTTGGAGGGTGTTGTGGCCTCCGGGTCACTCTTGGCGCGCTTTGGGGGTTCGTTGTGTGGATTTCGGTCTGGACTTGGCCACTGTAGTAGTAGTAATGATCTGATTGGTTCCAGTTTTTACGATCAGCATGGTGGAAAGCCAAGAGTGTAAAAAGAGAACATGGGTACGTGAGAACAAGGATGAATCAGGTTGAGAAAAAAGAAGAAAAAAATGAAAATGAAGAAAAAATGGACTCGCCGGTAATCGAAACCGGGACCTTTCCAATGCAAATGGAATGTTATACCACTAAACCACGAGCCCAGATGACTAACGAGGTCTAGCCCGATTTGACTTGACAGCCACTCATCCTAACACGGATGTCAGCTTAAATCTCCGACGACCCACAACAACCATGCTGAACATCATAAAACAGAACCAAATATATGGCCCTTCTCCGCAGGGGTTGTATCTACGACCATCCTAGACCGTGGGATATGGTTGGTTAGATTTACAATACATGGTAAACTAGTGTACAACTCTACGGAGACTTGACAGTTGATATGATATGTCCACAACCGACTTCATTGTTCTCTACTCTCTAGCCTCACCTATTCACACAGCAACCAACCGATCACATAATGGATCCCTATGGATCTCTACAGACCAAAGCTCACAGCTCAAGACGACCAAATCGGTCATACTTCAAAATCATATACTCCTCCCAACGGGTCTTCTCCGTGGTCACCTCCTCCCGCAGGCCATCAACCTGCACCGACAAAGACGGCCGAGAACCCTTGCCCTTCCCAGGGGGTAGCACCTCCTGCGTCGTCTTAACAACCGCAGTCGTAGTCAAAACACGACCATTGGCACCGATCGCCTCAGCCGACACAGCTCCCACCACTCGCGGGCCCAAATCCAGCGCCGTCTCGAACCCAACGCGCTCTGCCTCACCCAAAAACTCGCGCGACCCGTACTCGTCAACAGCCGCGTAGAACCGCCACACCTTAGTCTCCGTGTCGCCATTCCACGACACATACGCCGTCGTGCCGTCGTCGTTCGCCAGAGACACCAGCGCGGGCGTCTCATGCGGCAGCCCCGTCCAGTTGTACCGGAACGCGCGATAGTTCTCGACGCCGAGGCCCAACTCCCCGGAGTCCATGTAAGCGTGGAAGATGGGCGTCCCGTCCGGTCGGAACTCCGTCATGGCGCCCTCAGATCCCCAGTTGACGAGTACGTTCCCACCGGGTAGCAGCTGGGTGCTGCCCTGGCTCTTGGAGAGCAGGCCGTCGGGCGGCTGGAAGGCCTGCACGATGCGCGCGGACCACGAGTGGGTGTCGACTTCGATGATCTTGCCCTGCGAGAACGGGTGCGTGTGCACCTCGTGCCCGCGGCCATCTTCGGTGCCGTGCGCGGCGTTGTCGTACAGCGAGATGACTTCCTTCGAGCCATCCTTAGAAACGAAGCGTGCGTGGTGCTGGAAGCAGAAGGCGACGTTGTCGCCTAGCTTGAAGTCGGACTTCGTCCCTCCTAGACGCCAGATAATCTCGCCGGTGGACCCGTCGATCTTGTGCACGGCGCAGGCGTCGCGCGCAGAGATCAGGTAGTTGCCGTCGGTGTCTTTGTCGACGGAGTTGATGTGGAAGTAGTCCCATGCGTCGGAGGAATTATAGCCAGACCCGGCTTGGCCAGGGTTAATTGGGAGGACGGCCTCTGGGTCGTGTTAGAAGTGTTAGGTGAGTAATAGATAAGGCCACCATACCGTCAGGGAGAACATGCTCCAGGCTGGACCACTCGAAGAGGAGCTCGCCTGTTTCAATGTCGAGTTCTGCGCACGTTAGCGTTGATCACACCCAAAACCCCCACGTGGCATCTTACCCTGGATGATGGCATCCACGATCCACTGCTGCTCCGGACTCGCTCCCCAAGGGGTGAGATCCCTCGGCACAGGCTGGTAGATCTGGATGAGGGCTGTCTCCTCGTTTATCACGTGGAACTCATGTTTATCCGTAATCTTGTGGTTTCCGGCGCGCAGCTCACGGATAGTCTCGTAGTGTTGGTCCAAGAACGTAGTGTGACCATGGCCGTGGCCATAGCCCGGGTTGTGGTCTCCTTCAAAGCAAAACAGCACGTCCTTGCCCTTCCAGCGCGCCATCTGAAAATTGGTCGCCCAGATAGAGTAGTAGCTGTAGCCGGACCAGACGAGCTCGCCGTCGTCGCGGAAGATATACGGCGCTGCCTGGCGCGGGCCGTGCATCTCGCCCGGTTTATCGGGGAAGCCGGCGAAGGGGGCTACGAACAGGAAACCCTGTTCGACGTCGGGCGTGGCTGGGATAGTAATGTTCAGACGCGGGGGCGCCAGGTCCGAACGCGACTTAAACTGCCAGTCGGCCGCCGCCAGCGAGGGCAGCAGCGCGGTGAGCCAGAACGACGAGCGCATGCTGTGTGCTGCGAGCACAGAGATCAGCCCCGGATCGTGTCATGATGTTGCGGAAAGGGTACATTAACCTTTGGGGGGTACTCTTCACTGGACCTATCTCAGGTTTTACAACGTCTGTTGGGTGGGTAGTTGTGGTAGGAGAAGATGGTAGACAAGTGAGGGGAGGGGATGTTTATATACTGCGGGGATGATGTTAGTATGGGTCTGCCAAGCCCTAACTCCAGAATCACATCATCGCAGTCTGTCTTCCCCACCGCGACTCCTTGCCTATTCGGGTCTCCGACACTGCTCAACTTCTCTCTGGACTGGTTCGATGGATTAGGACTATGGTGAAGTTTGGCAGGGAATGACATGATTGCGGGTCCTTCATGTAGGATGGTGCAAGAGAATAGGGTATATGGAAGATCAGACTATCCTGACAAACGAGAAAAAATCGCTGCAATGATGATATTCGATTCAAAACACGGTCATAATCACATTAGATACACCATGATAGAGGCTTGGTCAAGAAAAATCCCAAGATTTCTCTCCACGGATCACACAATAGATGGTATATATCAGAGACAATGAATAGTTGACTGAAAACACGGTTCTTTCGCCATATCCATGTCTCAACTGTTTTCACATCCTCAATATCATACAGATATAGAGACCGTGCATAATAAACATTGATATGTCAGTCATGTCAAATCCGATCAAATACAGATTCGATAGTTTGTGCTGAATATTGAGACATGCAATCGGCCAGCATCTGCTGGCTTGCGGGGGTTTCCCACATAAATTATTGCTTTGACCTCACAAGTTTTTGAAATCTTACAACTATCCAAAATCTTTTCATTGCCCAAGATTCCTCAATATCATCAATATTTTCACCATTCTTTGTCGACCCGCCCCAGTAAACACCTTCTATATTTCCTGCACTAGCTTTAGAAAAGGGAATTCGGTCACAGAACGTGCTCATGGATCAGATCCCGCCACTACTGTATCGTATCCAGCACAACGGCTCCTTTACAATTTTCAACCCCCCGAATGGGTTCGAATCGCGCGGCCACTACCACATGGGATATTCATTGTGGCTGAACCAAGAAAAGTTGGAATCTCATCTTGAATGGAAAGCTCACCCAAGTGAACCAACGCCTTTCATTTCTGTATTTGGCGACCTAGGTAAGCTATATATGCGCGGGGTAAACCAAGTCCAATCGTACCTCCTGTCTGAGCCTTCTCGCCTGTTCAGCTAGCGCAAATAGCCGCGTCGCTCTTTTCCTTCGTCAGCGCAAGACTGGCATATTCGTGGCGGAAATTGACACCTCGTCATTACGGCTTCGGTCTCTGGAAATCCAGTTCAGCGATACTATCGTTCAACTGCCTGTCTGGACCAACGAGGAATCCGGCATAACATTGGTATCTACGAGAGCAGTTCGGAAACACTTGGGTGTCAGTGTCAGTGTGAGCAATAAGTCGGAGTGGTTCGCGCTGGATTACATCCCTTCTTCTATGATTCGGCGCATCGCATCCTATAGATAGAGAATGCGACTCGTATTCAGTGTATTGATAATGAAATGTCTTCCCGGTTTCGAAAATTGTTTAACGAGCGCGGTATAAATGTCTCCCAAACTGCCGTTCGGCTTTTTGGTGCCGTGGCTAAGATAACATCTGTAGTACATACTATGTGTACTTTGCAGCAACGGCAACACTAGAATGGTCTTCGCTTCTTGGTTAGAAATAAATCTATGTTAGCAGCGTATGATAGCTAGTTGACGATGCCTGCACTCATTGAGTGAGGGCTTTACTTAGACTCTCACCCTCCCAGAACACGTCCAGATTGAAACCAAGTGTACAGACCCAACCAGCTGTGCAACTACAGCAGCTCGCGGTAGACTTGTAAGGTCTTGTCCAATGGCAGTAGACGAAGATATTCGTCGTTATCTTATCTCTCCAGTGGTTTGCTTGCTTGTATGACAGGTGTCCTGCTTGAAATAGTCGGTGAGACTTACATGATTCGAGTGTAGTACCCATGACGGATGAATGCTAATTGAAGGTCTAAGACTTGTGATCCTATCGGATAGTATTTACTACCTCATGAAATGCTGTGTATCCGGTAGGCTGTTTTACAGGACAAAATAGATAGGTGACCTACGAAGTTCTACAACAAGGCGATCCCGCTCAGCATTTTGTGTCGCAATATTATGTTCGCACAATAAATAAATGATTGCATCTTGATCAAATAAGCATAGTAACAATATTATCTGAATCAAACCCTCTCCCCAAAACACCACCACTCAAGGAATCTGATCATAAACACTGTCCCGTTCAGGCCGTACTAAAAACTCCCCCGACACTCTCTCCGGCAACTGATTTCGCTCCGCCCAATCCCGCACGGCCTCGAAATCACGACAAACATGCACCGAGTTGAAGTCGACGAATGGCTCCGGGTGGTCCGGATACACCCAAATTTGGCCGAAGATGCCGATGTCGACGGTGCACATGAGCTGCTGGCGGAGGATGTCGAGACAGTGTGCTATATATATCAGCACCGTTTACTATATACCATGTTTTGATATCTCGTAATAAAGGGAGAACGCACAAACGTGCTTGCGCACAATGTACTCATCATTCTGGAAGGCACCGTCGCCGCGCGCACGGTAGTAGTCGTAGTTGTAGTAGAGCGCTTGACGAAGGAGGTTCTGCAGGCCCGCTCGCTCAACATATATTTAACAACAAACCGCGGTGAAAGGAAATAGTACCAAACAGTGAAGATGATGCAGGCCCTCGACATGCGCAGGGAAACACCCACCGTGGCTGGGGCTGATCTGGACATGGTCCTTGGAGAGACCGGATTTGAAGGCTTCTTGGACGGATATGCGGATTCCGCGGTCTGGATATGATTAGCGATGGCTGAATCCCGGAGGGTATACGCACAGTTCACGCCTAGAGAGTCCCATGCTGTGTCGACTTCGGGACTCGCATCCTGGCGGAAGATGTTCTCTTTTAGGAATGACCCGTTGAAGGCTTGATCGTGGTATTTGAGGCCGACTTTGGTGAACAGTGGGGCTGGCTTGTTAGTAGGGTTGGAAGTTGGTAGTCCTAACGGACATACAGTATTTGGATGTGCGAACGGCGCAGAGAGCGTTCCAGTCCTGGACGTGTTGGCCTGTAAAATACCCCAGGACGTATGCTGATGCTATGGCCACGATGAAAGTGACAATCAGCGCGGTCGATGGACAGGCTGGAGCATATCGTTTGGAATGCTTTTTCCAGGATGAAGCTTCGGTGAAGAGTCGCTCGGTGGACTCGCTGGTGGGGATCGGATGATGCATTATGGGTTGGCCATATCTACACATGAAGGGCTCCTTGCTGAAATACCGTCAAGCCACTGCCTTCCTTGGTCGGGTGAATGTCGGTCTCGCATACTCCAGCCTGTGACTTTCCGTTGATTAACGGCAGACAACAGGCGCGAGAACGTCGGATGTAACTCGGGAGGTTGTGAGACAGCCGTTGCAGCCGTGAGGCGAATAGATAAGGAAATTGCTGAGATGGAGTCTCCTACTCCCTGCTGTAGTTCTAGGGGAAAGTACTACCCATTCTTAATGTCGCCTCATGATCGGAATTATGGATATTAGTGATTTACTAGAGAGATACGGATACTTCCATGCTCCACAGCCATCATCAGCCAGCTAGATATCACAGTGCTGCTGCTATCCGGCTTGTTCAACACGACAAAATCAGGAACAGCCTCGCCGTTTCGCAGCCTCGGGGAATCATCTCGATTTCGAAGTTCTCTACAAAGCAGTAGACAGAACATAAATATGACTCCTCCTGCGTGGTCATTTTCTCGCATACCCATCCACATATCAGTTCCCTCCTGCATTCGAAATGCATTTTACTTCTTCTCTCCTCATCCTCGGCAGTCTGCTGTCCGCTCACGCCCTTCCCCACGGACCCAGCAAACCACATATTACCAACAGAGCCATTGTCAATGTCCAGTATATTGGCAACGGGCAGTCCAACTACAGCCATGGAGCCCAGCCTTCCGTCGGTCCGTCTCAGGCTCTTGTACAGATGGACGGAGTTTCACCCAGTGTATCCTCGATGGCAATTCCCAGGCCGAGTTACCATCCCTCATCGAGCGGTCGTCCCTCGTTGAGTTATCGTCCCTCAATGAGCTATCATCCCTCGTCGAGTCCTCCCCCTATGTCGCGCTCTCTTTCCCCGCATTTATTTATCCCATCGAATGCTCCACTATCAACCAGTGCTCTACCCTCGCATTGGGCTCCCGAACCCACGCCCATTGAATCCACCTCCCATTCTAGCTCTATTCCGACCCCGACCGCTGAACCACCAGACAATGATCCCGCAGATTATGGAAACTACGGCAATTACGGCGACTACGGACGCTATGAGAACTACGCGTCGTATGGGTCGTATCAGAAGAGAGACGGAGAGTCCAACGCTCGAGAGTGATGGTTGATTAAGAAGCTGGATTAACAAGCTGGATAAGTAGTAGGATTAATGCAATGTAACGCGGGTATCATTGATATGGTAACGGAAATGATTTGACTATTTCTGACAGGTCATATCGGTAGAAAACAGTAACATATTCACCGGGTGCTGGATTTCGGCTCCGATCACGGGAGCTAATAGCCCTAGTTGACGCCTAGTGATGATGGACAACGTCAATGGTCATGGCCACCCCGCTCATGTAAACAGAATTAGTTCCTGCAAGACTCATCATCTGAATAAGCGCTATGTTGTCAATCTAAGATTATTCTATCATGCAAGGATCACAATACACCACACTTGATTCGTCCGATCCGGCCAATACTATGCACCTGCATTCTCCGCCACCAGATGCGACACAGTCAATAGCGGCTGCTTATCAACTACCCGCTCAGGCATGATCGGCATCTTTCCCCCCAAATGAGCGCTAGATTCGGGGGCTGCTCCACCACTCCATCCAGCCCAGCAGGTGTTTGTTTCTCCGTCCCTGTCGGAGTCACGCCGATCGCGGCGTTCCCCGATGTCTCTTATTACCCACCTTTTGGGACCCTGCAACTTTTCCCCAGTTTCTTTCTTCCATCCCCCACACACAACCTTCCTCTCCCCGTTGCTGCTGCGGTCGCTGTTCTGCCAACAATGGGTTTCTTCAAAGAAACCAAATCCGCTTCGCGACCGGACACCGACGCGCAGCTGGGTGAGAAAGATGGCGATGCCGAACAACCGAGGTCCCCATCCCTTACAGGACAGACTGCCATCGATGAGCGCAAGCTCATGGCCAAGATCGACTGGCATGTGGTGCCTGCGTTGTGTGTGATGTATCTGTTTGCGTTTTTGGATCGGTACGTACCTGGCATTGTCTTGCGTGGTGGCATTCTTTGTAAGTACTGGTGTGGTGCTGACTTCCACAGGGTGAATATTAGCAATGCGGCTATCCTAGGGCTGAAGGAGGACCTCGCCATCGAGTCTGGTACGAAGTACAACGCGGCGTTGACGATTTTCTTCGTGCCGTATATTATTTTCGAGGTACTTGTCTATATATTTCGTGTTTGATTATATTTAGTGAGGCTTTGCTGACGGTGTACAGATCCCGTCGAACGTCCTGATGAAGAAGCTCAAGCCGCATATCTGGCGTATGTCCCATCTTCTTCATCAGATTGGATATTACTAACGCGACAACAGTGTCCCTCTGCATGTTCGCTTTCGGCGTCGTCATGATCTGCCAAGGCCTGGTCTCCAACTGGGGCGGCCTCATGACCACGCGGTTTTTCCTCGGCGTGTTCGAGACGGGTCTCTTCCCTGGGTGTACGTCGACCGCATCTGTGATACCGCATCAATAAAACGATAATTAATATCAAATAGGCTTCTACCTCATGGGCATGTGGTACAAACGCAGTGAAGCCCAGAAACGCTTCAGCTTCTTCTTCAGCTCGACGACGCTAGCCGGCGCCTTCGGCGGCATCCTCGCCTACGGCCTCGGCCAGATGGACGGCATCCGCGGCTACCGCGGCTGGCGCTGGGTGTTCATCATCGAAGGACTGATGACCTGCGTCGTCGGCATCGTTGCCTTCTTCATGGTGTGCGACTTCCCTGAAGATGCGGGGTGGTTGACGGAAGACGAGCGCGCTTTCGTGCGCGCCAAACTCGCCGCTGATACGGGCGACTCTGCGGCCCACAAGTCGCTCGGCTTGCGCGACGTGCTTGCCGTGTTCAAGGACTACAAGATCTTTATCGGCGGGTGGATGTACTTTGGGCAGGTTGTTACAGCGTACGGGTACGCGTATTTCGCGCCGACGATTATCAAGTCCTATGGTTATGACCGTATGTATTTCTCTTTGTCTCCCCTCATTATCCACCCCGGTCTGTACACTAAACATGTGACTAATACGGTACAGCTGTCAAAACGCAATTATACTCCATTCCGCCGTGGGCAGCTGCGTTCGGCTTCTCCATGACCATGGCATTCCTGTCGGACCGACTACGTCATCGGTTCGCGTTCGCGCTGATCCCAATGCTCGTTGCCATGGCCGGTTACGGCATCCTGCTGAATATCACCGACCCGGCGAGGCACATGGTGCAGTACGGGGCGCTATTCCTGGTAACCAGCGGCTGCTACAGCGCGATGCCCGTGCTGGTGTGCTGGTTCGCGATGAATCTCGGGGGTCATCGACGGAGGAGTGTGGGGACGGCTTGGCAGATTGGGTTTGGAAATAGTATGCTTCCCTACTTGCTTTTCTAGTTGTTCTCTTCTTCGTGCAAAGCTAACATGTTCAGTCGGCGGCATCATCTCGACATACTCATTCCTGGAGAAGGACGCCCCGCTGTACCGCAACGGGTACATCATCAGCGTGTCCTTCTTGTCTTTCTCGGCCGCCATGGCCATCGCATACTTGGCTGCCGTGTGGTGGGATAATCATCGGCGCGAGGGGATTACCATCGACCCTGATGTTGCAGCGGAGGCGGAGGAGGATCTGGGCGATCTGGCCCCTACTTATCGGTATAATTATTGATCATTGTTATGATGTGATGACAATGAATGTGATGACCGGCTGCCCAGCCGATACCGGAGCCATGTGCTTGGCGAGTGGATCCTTGCCGAGCCTAGTGGGTCTCGTTGGTGTGGAGAGACACGGACTCGAGTGCTCTTTTACAGTCCTCGAGTAAACATCATGCTATAAAGTGTTAAGTTAAACAACAGATATCCCAATTGCCACATGGCAAATAATTTAATGTTCCATGTTTGCTTGTTCTCATGTTACATAGATCCTGCAGGTCCATTAGCCATGATATCATTGATAGATCTATACCAACAATACTTCTTTGTTATTCGCTACATGTTTGCTATTCACTACAATATCTTCATTCACTGCAATATTGTCATTCATTGCTCAGGTATACAGCTTCTATTATTGTATAAACAAAGGAATCAATCTCTTTGTTCTATTGTGTTTGCTGGATCCACTCAGTCTCCTGATTCATGGGTATATAAACTTCTTCATCCTCCATCTCTCCTACACATATCTGCATCTAACTGGGATCCATACATACCTCTGGAAGTATCCATCTATTACTGCACTCCCCAACCTGAAATTATATATATATATATAATACCTGTTCCACATTCTACTTCGCCCATACTTAACTACACATTCCACAACGCCTCTAAGAGTCTCTACTTTATCCCAGGTACCTTCTTTACACTTCCACTCCGCTCACCTTTACTTCTTCTATCCGTCTGTCTCTCTCCTCCTTACCTACCTCTTTCAAATCGCCTTACATCTTTCTCTCTAACTACTATAACCCTCTTCTTCAATTCCGTACTCTAGTCCTGTACTAGAACCTCTTGTGAAACGACACGAAACTATCTTCACCACCTGAGTAATTTTCCACTTGACATACAGCTCAGCTGGCTTTTACGCTGTATTCCCGAAGATGGCTTCCCTTTTTTCTATGCCTCTGGAGATTGTCCTCCACATCATCACCTACCTTTCTGAAGGTGACATCAGTCGCTTGGCTCGCACGAATCCACGTGTCTCTCCTGCTGTGATGACATCTTTGTACCGTAGAAACATCTTGGAAAGCAAAGGAAGTGCGTTGCTACATCTGGCGGATAACGACCACACCTCTGCCTTAGAACAATACGTCGAGAGCGAAGAACATTACCCCCATTCCCTCCGCCGTACCCTGCGTTCGGACAACGTCTTCTTCGAGTACAATCCCCACTTCGTCGACGGCACCCAAGCACAGTACCAGGCGCGACGACGTTACCAAATTAAAAACCACGCCAACTACGGTCCTCTTGTCAGGGCTGTACATCGCGGTTGCCACAAAACCGTGAACCTCCTGCTCAAGATGGGGTTCGACCCAACCATCCGACCCGATGCCCCTCAACGAAGCCTTCTCGCATACGCCGCATCTACTGGACACTTGGAAATCACCAGGGCGATCCTCTACAAGCTCCGAGCTTCCAACAAGGGCTGCCCGACCTATTACCTCGAGGAGGCAGTATCCGCCGCGTGTACGGGCACCCACGCTCGTGTCGTCGACTGTCTTCTCGACAATATAGCGGGCCGGGCACACTCACGCTCCAGCACACTCGTCCAGGAACTCTGTCGCGCCAACCTCCCTGCTGCAGTTCGCGCCGGCCATCTTGCCCTATGCCAGGTGCTGATTGTCAGGCTGCGCAATGCGGATTTTTACAGCGTTCAGTATGATGCGACTCCGTTGCAGCTTGCTGTCCGGAGCTATCATCCTGCGCTGGTTCACATGTTGCTGGTGAAGGGGGCTAAGCCTGATGTTGTTCTTCCGGGGATGAACTTGTCAGAGGGCTCGGCATTGACGGAGGCGGCTCGCCTGGGCAACGAGGACATCATTGAAGCGCTTATCGTTGCCGGCGCGAGGGATGATGTTCGGGATTCAAGGTGGTTCAATGCCCGAGATTACATGAAGAGGAACAGGGAGAGGGAGGAAGAGAGGCGTCGTGACAGGGAACGAGCAAGGGAGGCTCAGGCGGAGCAGCGGGAGGCGCTGCGCAGACTAAGGGAAGAGGCAGAGGCGGATAGGGAGAGGGAGAGACCAGGGACTATCAGTGCGAAATTTAGTGCGACGTGCACGTGTGGGGCAAGCATGTTCCAGTCGACCTAGTTCTTTAACTTGGGGATGTACTGCATTTAGTGAATTGGAAGAGAGTTGGATTAGGAGTTGATTTGGGAGACTGTACTAGACTGGTTGGGTTATTTTCATATGTATTATGATGGATTGGATATGAGACATGGTTATGGATCAAGACTGTTATGAAGGCGTTATGGGTCAGGTTGAGATACCATGGAGGCTGTTACTTATCAGAATGTCGAATATTTAATGTTTGTGGAGTTTGGGTTAATATTAAATGTTCTCACATAATATTTCCCTGTTGCCAGTAAATTCAATGGTGTTCATTGGGCGTAGTATATAAATGGATACACAATAATAATCGTAATTCAGTCACTACATATACATCTACTCTATAAATCAGCCTATATTCTTTGTCTCCCCAAGGATCCCTCCAATCCCGTATACAATTTTCAACCCCGTTCAACCCTACTCCTCTGCATCCACTGATGGCCCTCCCTGGACTTTAAGGTAGTCCTGGTTAGTATTAATAATTTCCCTACATCCCGCCTACTGTCGGTTTTTGACTCAACGGGCATCCTTTCTACCACTTGGCGCGTGTGTTTGTTGATATCGCGCCCCCTTTCAATATATATACTGGTGATAATATGTATAGAAAATTGCATTATTTACAGTATATGTTACCACTAGTATATATGAGATCTGTTAGACTTTGATTGAAAACAGTAGGATATAACCAACGGAAGACAAATTCTGATGAGTGAACAGTTTACTGTACTGAACTGTAATCAACAGCTTCCCGAGAACCATAGCGGTTCCCGGGGTCTGGGCTGGGACCGAACAAGAACAGTTCGGAGCGGTTCCAGTTCCAAATTTTAGTGTGGAGAAGGACACTCTGTGTATAACTAGCTATAATAATCAATAACTATTGGTGATCCCTTTGCAACTTTCCCCATGGACCCACTATGTATTTATATGTGGTATACTTTGTATGAAATGGAATTGTCCACAGATGTCTCGAATAATGCAATCTGCTGCTCACACGAGCTACCCAAAGCGCCTACACCTGCCGCCGATTATCTTCACCAATCTGGCAGACCTTGTCCTGATTCATGTCCAAGGGTGTGGGCGGCAAGGCCTATAAATAGTGAATGCCAAGACGGCAAAACAATCGGCCGCCTGAACGGTCAAGGGGCGCGTCAGACCTCCCTCGAGCTCCCTGCAGCTGACAATTTGCAAAAGGAGAACCGTAGTCTGATATGCTCCGAATATGGCGGCGGCTGGGAACCCCTTCGTCAATCATCCAGCGTTGTCGATTCCGTTGCCCATCTCGAACATTATCCGACATTGGAAACAAGAAGAGCGCACCTTCGTCACCTACCGGGCTCGACAGCACATCCCTAGGAACAGATTGGCAAGAACTGACTCGTCGTGAGTAACATACGCTCACCCGAATTGAAAACATGTTGCTGACTTTGCATTATAGGACATGATCCGCATTCGTATACCGATGGAAGATGGCTGAATCGGGACGAGCTCGAGCGAAACTCTCGCCATGTTATGTTTGACTTCTCAGCGCTGTGTAAGCGGGCGGTTTACACATGTCCAGGTGCCACCGGCGTTGTCAAGTATGAGAAGCGAGAAGGTGGATTTAACAGAGTCTTCCTTTTAACAATGGATAATGGAAGTTGTGTTGTGGCAAGAATACCTACTGCTATTGCTGGCCCGCCAAGGTTAACAACCAACTCTGAAGTTGCAACAATAACTTATTGTACGGCTGAACCGCATCTCCTGTTGTTGAGGCTATGGCTGACATGCTCACTAATCCGTATCTATATAGTGCAATCCAAGATCTCACTTCCGATACCGAAAATCCTCGACTGGAATGATAACCCTTCTAATCCAACTGGAACGGAATATATTATCCAGGAACATGTAACGGGTGTTCAATTACACCAAGAGTGGCATAAAATGAACCCAGAGCAGCATATGCTGTGCACCAAAGCTCTTTCGTTGATGATTAAAAAGATGGCTTCCCTGGACTTCCCGGCCTATGGCAGTCTATACTTTGCAGATGCGCCTCTAGACTCGGACTCAAAGATTCCCTTTGAGCAGGGCTTCTGTGTGGGGCCACATTGCAACCCCGTTTTCTGGAACCGAAATCCAGGGGAACATGAACTCTACGGTGGCCCGAGTCCCAATTGCGGACCCTGGAGAGATCTCGCAAGTTATTGTCGAGGTTTGATAGACACTGGTTTCTCTCGTTTGCCCAAAGAAGTCGTTAACACTCACAACCTTCTGCCATACCAAGGGTCAATTCAAGATCACGTCTGTCTATTGAAAACAAGTCGAGAGGTGATACAAAAGTTGATTGAAGATAGACGTATCAAGGATGCTGCTACACCAGCTCTACTTCACCCGGATTTTCATAAGAGGAATATCTACGTCTCTGCAGAAGAACCAACCATTATTACTAGTCTAATAGATTGGCAATCAGCCAGCATTGAGCCCGCGTTTATTTATGCCAACGAGACACCCGATTTCGCAGCACTCCCAAGGGTCCCCGAGGAAGATGACGGAGCAGAAATTTCTGGACAAAAGAAACGAGAGCTAAAAGATGCATCTGTCTGCCATCAAACATATGATGTGGTTATGACAGCTCTTATTCCTAAGCTTCGTCCTGCAAGACTGCTTGATCCAACTCTCTTTCGACTCTTTCACTACTGCCACACAAGTTGGAGAGACTCTGCTGCCGCCGTTCGTCAAGAGCTAGTTGAGCTTTCAGCCCGCTGGGCAGAACTGGGGCTAGAGGGCTCATGTCCATATTCCCCAACAGAAGCAGAATTAAAACAGCATGCTCGATACTATGAAGATTTCGAGGTTGTCCAAGCACTCAAGGCGTGGCTACGAGATAATCTTGATACGAATTCCGACGGGTGGATCCCAAATGATGCATGGGACGCTGCGAGGGTTGTCCATCGCGCAGCATATGATGAATGGATACAGACTGCCAAAGAAGCCGAGTCCCGTGGCGAAGACATGACAATGGCCAAGGCGGACAAGATGTGGCCGTTTGATGCTAGATAGGAACTAGGGATAGGTGGTCAATGTCGTAACAGTATAATCAACGTACCATATTCACGGTGCTCAGCCTATTTCCTACGTTGGCATCTGACAAGATCGCCGCTGTTTATTGAGCGTCGGCTTCTGTACATATGGGTTGGACCCTTTTACTCCCGGCGAACTTCTGTGCAAACTGCCTGGTCGGTGTTTAGGTTAGCTGCTTGGTCAAAGAACATCGCTTCGATCGCCAAACAAATTTTCGAAATTCTCGCCTAAATCAAGGCCTTTTAGCTGAATTTGCTCCTAGTTACTGTTATTTGATAGTGATACTATCAGGCTATTTAATTATAATAGTGACTAATAATGTAGTAGTATCTTTAGATTATGGTTTGGCGGCTGTGGATGGGGCTTCCAAAGAGTTATATCATTATTTTATCATATTATTTAATAATATTCCTAAATAACTTAGTCTAAGATTTCTATAATATATGAGTTAAAGTGTCATTCAGTCCAGACCCTTGTTATAATACGCTCTGGGATATGCACTATACCACTAGACCAAAAGGCACCCCCGACTCCCCTATATAGTAGGCTACGTGGCCTACGCCCCGCAGGGCCCGTAGGACTTTAGTAGACCGCGCCCCGCAAGTCTGTCCTAACAAGTACTATAACAACTACGTAATATAACGTCAGGGGGACCTGAAATAGAGCGCATGTAGTATTAAGAGTAAATAGACCGTATAAGAGAGATTAGTCTAATAATCTACCCCATTCAAATACTCACTACATGAACCATAAGTATATCTTAACCAATCCAACGAAATAAATATATACAACTCCAAACCAAACACCCAAAACAAATAATATACACTAATCCAACACCCACGACGCCCGTCGACAAGTCCGTTCCAACCCCGCCACAGCAGCCACCCGATCCGCCAACCACCCGGAGGTAAATCCCTCCCGCGGCGCCCCCAACTTGGGCATCGGCGACGTCCAACACCGCCCCTCCGCATACGCATACTGCACGCACTTGGCGTCGCGCACACACAACGACCGACACTCCACCATACTCATCGCCTCCATGACAGGCGCATCCTCGGGCCCCGGCTCCCCGTGGAAGTCCCAGTCTTCCCGGATCCCGCTCATCTTCCCCTTCACCATATGCTGGAACACATCCGCGTACAGCAAGCGCGAGTTCCCCGCCGCGCGCCAGCGCCGCTCAAACTCCGCCAGCTCGCGCACCTCCTCCGGCGTCAGATGGTGGAACGCCACGGGCGCATAACACCACGGCTTCTTGCCGTATCCTTCGTTGAAGTAGTCGAACTCCCCCGGCGGTTCCCGCTGCAGGTGCGGCCACGCCCAGAGCAGTCCCACCCCGGCGGAATTCAGCAGCTGGCCCAGCACGCAGTCGCCCGCCCACTGGCCCGCCGTGAACTCGTCCCACCGCGCTACGTCCGCCTGCCACAGGTCGTCGGCGGCGGCCAGCGCCGCCTGCGAGAGCACGAACCCCGACCCGCCGTGGCCGAACAGCACGTCGCCGATCTGCATCTGGTTGCCCAGGTAGTACGGCTTGCGGGGGTCGAACTGCGCCAGCCAGGTGACGAGGTTCGCCCACACCGGGTAGGTGTCGGCTTCCATGAAGACGTACCATTTGGCGTGGGGCATCTCCGCGCGTGTGCGGTTCACCATCGGGAGGAACTTCCATTTGTCGAGTTTCCACCCTGGGTTGTTTTGCTTGCCGAAGTTGCTGTTGACGTCTTGGGTTAGGTCGGTGTCGGTCAGGCCGCCGCGGCCGGTGGCGCGCACGCGGTTGTAGAGGTCGAATTCGGGGAGGGTCTCGCGCAGGGCGAGCGGCATGTCGCGCAGGACGTCGTGGGTTTGGGCCTCCCCGATGTGTTCGTCGGTGTCGCTGAAGATGACGTAGTGGGGGATGCAGCGGAGGGTGGTTTCGAGGTGGATGGGGACTTTGTCGCGCGCTTCGGTGACGCCCGTTTTCAGCACGACCAGGATGTCCTCCATGGCGGGGAGGGGGGAGCAGGGCGGTTGTTGCGGTTTTTGGGCATGATAGTGGTTGTTGGTGGTGGGGGTGGTTGCGGTCGAGGCGGGTGCGTGGTTATTGTATGCAGGGGGGAAGACGTGTTGGGCTTCGTTCCGATGCACGATGTGATGCGTCGTGTCGTCGTCGCTGCCGCCCACGTTTCGGTATATTAAATAAACGATGAGCAGACTGAGCAGCAGGCCGAGTCCGGAGAATCGGCGCTGGCGGGGTGTCCGGCGCGCTGGGCGAAAGGCGGTGCTGCTGCTCATGACGAGATGCGGCACAACCCACGGAGACAGTCGGACAGGAGGAGTTCGGGCTGGGGAGGGATGGCGATTAATATGAATGAATGTGATTTGGGATCGGCGTGCCCCGTGGGTCAGCGCTCGTGCAATCAAAGCGTC
This sequence comes from Aspergillus neotritici, assembly GCA_023619815.1. Lineage (NCBI taxonomy): Eukaryota > Fungi > Ascomycota > Eurotiomycetes > Eurotiales > Aspergillaceae > Aspergillus > Aspergillus neotritici. The sequence goes on along the minus strand of JALZYL010000042.1, from coordinate 56,267 downwards.
TCCCCGTGGCGTTGGTGTCGATCCTTACCCTATTCCTGGGGAATCCTGGGCGAGGGGAACTAACGCGACGATCAGGGATGAAGATTCCATCTTCTCTTATTCCTGCGTCGGAGGCAGGTACTTACTACGTACGGAGTACTTACTCTGTCATTCTTACATATTATTCCTACAGAGGAGAAAGACCAAAAGAGCCTAGCCATGCTACAGGAGCTGAAGACGGGAAGATCGTTCCATGGTTGACGCGTCGGGGATGTAACTCTAGCCCTAACTGATGTCATCTTTGCCCCTCGAACTGATTAACAATCTGCCTAACCAGGAACCACTCTGAACCAATTATTTCCGGGTCCAATTCCCTAGGATCCATTATCCCTTAAATCCTGACCTCCGACAGGGTCAGAACCCACCTTGACGCAACGCAACCTGTCCCCACAGGGGAACAATCACCGAATGCATCTCTTCCGCAAATACTCATAATCCGGCATCGAATCCCGCACAGCCTTCTCAATCCACCCAGCCACCTCCTCTCCAAACTCCTCCTTCCATTTCGCCGCCTCAACACCAATATCCACCGTCGCCGGCGCCTTCGCCTTGACAATCCCCGACGACTCATCCAACGTACTGAGCATCACCTTCGCCGCAGCAGCCTGCATCTCATTCTCCGCCGCCTGCACGTGTCCCCCATTTTCTTTCTCCTCCGCCCACTCAAACTGCACTGCCTCCCGGTCCAACCCCGCCGCGTCGCAGAACCGCTCCACAGCCGCCGGACTGTGGATCACCTCGTGCGCGTCGATCACCACCGGCGCCGCGCCTCCTCCGCGCCGCTGCACAACCGCCCAGTCGTACAGCGCGCGCGTCCACCGCAGCGTCATGTTCACCCGCGATGCGCCCCGCACGCCGTCCGAATCGAAGAACCCCAGGGTACTGATCCGGGTCATCGCGCGGTAGAAGCTCGGCCACGCCAGCGCCGGGTGTCGAATAATGAACGCCAGCCGCCACGTGCGCAGGTACTCGTCCGACAGGACGGTGTCGTTGCCCGGTGAGTACGTCTGGGTGTGTCCGTAGCGCGCGGGGATGCGCGGGCGGAACGCCGCGCGGTGGTCGGTTGCGCTCGGGTTCGGCATCGTTTGGTCGAAGGCTGCTGGGTTGAGCATCCAGAAGGCGTGCTCTTTGGCGAACATGGTTTTGGACTGCGCGGCTGCCACGGCGGAGCATTCTTCCAGATCGTCGAGGCAGGCTTGGAAGGAAGCGCTGATGCCGGCTTTGGTGGCCTCCGGCCAGGTGTCGATTGGGTGGGCGTTGAGCCCGTCCACCGTGGCGGCTAGGAAGGCCGGGTAGAAGAAGTACCCGGCTTTCTGGTTGGTATGGACATGGGGCTGGTGGTCGATGTCGAGGATTTTCACCAGGAGGTTGGAGGCTGTGCGGGGCACGCTGACGAGGAGGAGACGATCGGGCTGGGGGACGGTCATCTTATCGGTTGGTCGGCAGGTAGGTAAGTACTAGTAGGGGATCTGGATAGATCGTAGATCTGATAACAAACTACCGTCGTATACTGTCGATTCAGGCACAACTGATTGGCTGAAAGAAGCTTGATGGAAGCCATTGCTCATCCCGCGGGCAGATGGCGTGATTATATAGGTATCAGATCGGCCTATAATCGATCCATGATAAATATCATTCCATGCCTCCCGGACATTGTGCTGCTTCCCCTCGCTTCCCCGGCCGTTACAAACGCCGACTCGGTGGGTCGGACCGGACCTCTGAACCAGTTATGCCGCACAGCTAGAGCGATATGTCTCGGCGTGATTGGACTGGTGTGGAGATCGGCTGGGTTGTGTCTGCTCTGGGAAAGATGTCAGTGCCTTATAAGGTTTAGGGCTCGGCTCGGACCATATCCTGCCTCCGCTTACATTATTTCCATGGATTGTTCGGTCTCGTTTTGACGTGCGTTGTCCGAGTGGGATGACTCTCGTGTGTCTTCCGTGGGTTGGGAATGATAGAGTTTGGCCGTCTGACTAGTGCCCAGCCCTATTGTGTCCGTTGTATGTAGTCAGATGGGACAATGTTTGGTTGGACCGTTGCGGCTTGTGAGCTGTGTAGCACAGATTTCTATTGTAGGTTTGCGGCTGATTACAGGCTGCATGTTTGACAGGCTTCAACGTTGGACGCTTATGTCATTTATGCATATGATTGTAGTAAGACTTGGTTGATGGATATGGAATATGTGGGGTAGATGTCTATATTTGCTGGTTAGGATGGATAGACTGGTCGGCTGATCAGACGACAGATATTAGGTCTGATAAATTGCAATAGTTAATATATAGCCCCATCAATTTATAGATATTCTACTTCCAATAAGGAAAATACGTGTCTCACTTTAAACCTATAATACTGAGTCTATACTACCGTGGCGGTGCAATGAGTCACGCCGATCAGGCTATACAAGGCTGACTCTTAGGCGACTGAAACATCTCCACAATAGTACTAGTACATATAACAACAAGCTTAACCTTCAGTAGAGTAATGTAACAGACCTCACAGCTAGACTTCCACCATGGCGCTCGAAGTCACCCCAGCCTTCATCACTCACCCTTTTTCCAGAGATCCCACCCTCCGTTTAAACCGCCGTCCCAAGCCTAGAAGAGTCCAACAAGCGCGACTCAAACACCGTCCTCCGCCTCCTCCCGCCAAATTCGACCAGGCTGCACGCACTCTTCTCGATAGGTAGACACCCTGTCCACCCCTAGATCTACATTTATAGATAGATATACTTATAACGACAAGAATCCTCTCCCTCCCCAGCGAAATCCGCTCCCTAATCTACCACCACCTCCTCGTCCAACCCACCAAATGGGACCTCCTCCACCGGCCAGATTGCGACCCATTCAGGGCGGACCGCCCCGGCCCCCGAACCATCACCGCAGGCATCATCCCCCCGTTCTACCCCGGCAACCCCTTCCAGGAAGAAGACCGCCGCCAGAACCTCTGCGCCTACTGCCGCAACGGCGCCTACCAATTCGAAAGCCAAGCCATCTGCGTCTCCCCCGCAAGAAGCCAATGGGCGCCGCCACACACGAACCCCTTTCTGTGCGATACATGCTACCGAGAGCGCGTGCGCAGCCACCGCGAGCTGTGCCCCTCGTTCCAATGGCTGTGGTGTCTGTGCGCCCGGCGACAGAACCTCTCGTTTCTCCTCCTGAATAGGCAGATTCATCGCGAGGCGAGCTATGTATTCTGGACGGAGAACACATTTGCGTTCGAGGAGCCCGACATGTTAATTGACTTTTTGACCGTCGTGAGGCCTGAAGTCCGCGATATGGTTTCGCGGATATCGCTTATGACGAGCGTGGACGAATACGGGGATGATGACCCTGTTTTTCATCGTCCGAAGGTTGTCGTGCGCGCCTTGAAATTACTGCGTCGGTGTCGCGGCCTGATGCACCTTGAGCTTGACATGGCTTATCTGTCTGATGTGAGGTTCGTGCAGGCCTTGCGGGGTGTTGGTGTAGGGAGAAGTGTCACTTTTGTGAGACGAGCGACCCGCGACGACCTCGCCTCTACTGATCTGATGGTGGAGCCTATTTGGCCCAATGTCGCCATGCGTGCGGTCGTCGTGGATGTGCTGGTCGAACCGCTGGTTTGGTCCATGTCGCATCGGCGGCCACTGACGAGGAGGTGCGTGAAGCGGCTTTTTCGGCGCAGGGAGAGGAGGTTGAGGGGGCTAGTTGATGTAGATGATGGACTAGAGGGGGAGGTATGAGGGTGGGTGATTGTTGCCTTTCACATTGTTCACTTCTGTAAGGGATACATCGGCGGCTGTCTTTGGTGTTTTCTGGGTGTAGTATAATCTAACCGATTCTCTGCTATGGCTATGGCAATATGAGACAAGGCATCCTGGAGCAAGGCAGTGAGATGGTCACACGATGGTATCGGAATGATATGGTATTGGCAAAACTAGAACATGATATAAATAAATAAAAACTATCAAATAACAAGGGCTGGTCTGGTCAGGTGATGCTCACCACTGCCATCCACATGCATAAAGTGACGAAAACCCAGAAATTTAGTCGAATCGTCCAAATATGCACCATTCAGATCTGCTCTCGAGCACCATAATACTCCCCACGGCAGTCTAGGAAGCCAGTAATTATATTAAATCACCCTTTAAACGACCTTGGATGTTCCCTATTCCACCAAATCTGGTACTCCTTCAAGTCGCTTTGTATTTGTTTACTACAATTCCGATGAGCCAATTCGACAGTGCTCTGGAAACGTAGCCTTGAAAAATTGGGATCGACGCGGCCTGTCGCCAGCAACGCATGGACGATGGCATTCTCTCCGCTGCTCACAGCCAAATCAATAGCGGTTTCGCCAGAGCGATTCGGTGCGTTGACATCGACCCGCTCGCAGCGGACAATCTCCTTCACGAAGTCAATGGCATTGCGTGTCACCGCGAACGTGAGGGGCGTTTCCCCGCTGGACTCGTCCCTTATGTTTGGGTCTACAGCATCGATCTCCAACAGCGTCCGGAGAGTTGTCATGTCCTCATCCTTTATAGCGAGGTACAACAGTGTGGAGCTTTCTTTGTCGGTATGGTTTGGGTCGGCTCCTTCAGCATATATAAGATGCTTCACCACGGCGATGTGTCCGTCACCTGCAGCAGTTGCCAGCGCATCCCTTATCCTGGCATTCCTCGCTTGGGAATCGAGCTCGTCGACAGCAAGTATCATCTTGACGCATTCGACAGATCCCCCGAGAGCCGCATAGTACAGGGGTGAGTTACCAAATTCGTCAAGCACCTGCACATCCACCTTTGGGTTGTTGAGCAGGGTCCCCAGCAGACCCGCGTGGCCAGCCCTAGCCGCAAACATGAGCGGGGTGGCCTGCCGCCAATCTCGGCCGTTGAGATCCACACTGTCCATCTCAATCAACATAAATGCGGTTTCAACTTGGCCGCCGACCGCGGCGTTCATTTGAACCTGGTTATTTCGGTCTATCATGGGCAGTCTCTGCAACTCATCCCGGATCCCCTTCATTGCCGAGATCAGCGGCGGACCATCGTACCCACGGCTGTAGTTTGGGTTTGCCTGTCCGACTGTGAGACAAAGCTCTACTATGTCTTTGCATCCGAGGTTTGCAGCTAGCGTCAACGGTGTTCTGGGTATGTAGCTCCATATGTAAGTCTCCCTGTCGGGATCGGCGCCCTGTTCGAGGAACATGCGGGCTGCTGCGATATTTCCTTCGTGCACGGCGAACATGAAGCCACTGGCCTCATGCTGTTTCACGTTGTGGCGGTAAAGCAAGAAGTTGAGACATTCGTAACATTGCCGGTTTACTCGGACCAGGGCGTTGATGTCACGGCTTGTCGTGAGATAGCTGACAATGTCGAATAGTATTTCGTTGGGAAGGATCATTATGGTAGATGGACGAGTAAACGGTGATAGTTAGGATAAGGAAGGTACGACCGATGAGGATAGAACTGATGAAGATGAAGATAGTAAGAATAAGTGAGTATTTATAGTCTGTTAGGCATCAGTGGTGGATTAGACAAGCTCTGGATAAGTTCATTATGCAGTCATCAAGACATCAGATATACATCACAAACATAAAGTGTAAAAACTTTGACCAACGCTTGGTATAGGGCTTAATCAAATATATGTTCCAACATAAAGTATGGAAGTTGGAATCTTATAGCCTAAGCTTCGTTGTGTCTAGTCGCTATACCCAGTCCTGCCCATGTTTGTCCTGTATTCTTGTCTCCTAATATAATCCAAACCACTGTTGAAAGTGTGATAACTGCTTGTTTATTTACCTATTACTGCCGTCACGCAGAAACTCTAATGAAGGTCTTTACTATTAATCCAGTATTAACTTTTAGCCATGATCACTTGTATCACATGACTCTTGTCACTACAATCTGTGTGCAAGTAAATCAGACAGGCTGCTCATCTCTCTTCAGTGAATAGAAAGAATACGTATATTACTTAGTAGAGTGGGGTAATAATAGTATATAAATACATTTCCTCCTTTGCTATCTGTCAAGTTTCATATTCCTTCTCTCTCTCTCCTAGTAAATGCTTTATTAAATAACCTTGAATCTGTCATGGATACCGAATCCGCACACTCTTGTCTTATTGCCTCCAGCATGGGGCCAGGTTAAATACAGTGGACATACCGAACATTGGCACAGCTCGATATAACCTACGGCATTGAATCTCCCCACCACAGTAACCGTGCGAGAGGATGGTAGATCGCGCTACACTACGCCCTTAGGGGATATCTACCATGATTGGGGATCTTCTTACGCCAGGTAGTAAAAAATGAGAAAGAAACAGTAAATGATGACATCTGCGCAGGTTTCGTTCTCTTTTTCATCTTCCTGTAGGTCCAATCTAGACGCATCTTTACTCTTAAAGCTGTTTGCCTCGGCCCCGATCAACGATGGTCCTCTACTTCAGTACCCTCCGCCTCATATGTTTACTCTCTATAACGATAGAGGACGATAGTCTATGCAAGAGTGTAGTCACGATAAGAGCATATCAATGGATCCCGGAGGCTGAATTTGAATTAGCAATGTCGGGCCCGGAGGTGAGCCGATGTACATACCAGGGTTGTCAATTCACTGTTGGAGGGTCCTGGAACCGCATGACCATTCCCCTCGGCCTCCGTGGGCCCCGCAGATAGAGGGTGATTATCACGGATTTGCAGGGTTTCCTGGATCATGACACTCTCCACAGATGACTCGGCAGCTGCGTTATTGATAGTCTCTTTGTTGCAAGACCCGGCCAGCGCAGCACCATACTCCAATGCCTTCCTGGTTTCCGCAGCCGGCAGGTGATTTTCAGGCAGTTGCTGCAATGTATCCGCCAGGTTTTGCACACGGGACTGCAACGTCTCGATTATTTGGTCTTGTTTCTATAGCCGTCGAGGTAAGGCGTCAGGTTCCCGCGGGGTTAATGAGGGGTTCTCTGTGTGTTTACGTACTGCTCGCACGACATTTTTGACGGTCGTCTCTGCCTTGATGCGGTATTCTGCGAGAGCTTTCTTGCGTTGCTCAAAGAGTTCATCTGCGCTTCTACCAACATCGTCCTTCAAGGCTCCAACCTTATTTACTAGTTTCATACCAGGCTCAATAGCCTGTGTGTCTACGTCGCGGTACATGATAGCGATGTCTCGGAAGAGCGAGAAGTCGGCCATAATTCTGACGGCAAATTGGAAGATGGTCTGACAATTAGTGGTCAGCGTGAAGATAGTGACCAAGCTTGATGGAGTCTCACATTTCGTGCATAAATTGTGTAGAATGCAGCCTTGTCGCCCTTTGCTGCAAAGCCCTGGATTTGGTCGTCGAATGGCACGACCTGGGACTCGACACACACCCGAATGATCTCGGAGAGATTTATGAAAAATTGGACGAGCTTGTCGATCCGGAGGTTGAAGTCGTCGAGGAAACCGATACAGCGGACCAGAACGCTGGCGATGCCCTCCTGTAGTGAAGAACCAGTATTAGCGTCTATCCCGTCCTGTGCCTCGAAAACGCCGGGGCTATACGAGATTCATACCAGTGTTAATTCTTGGGACTTCAGGGACTCCAGCTCGAGGAGTGACCTGCCCAGATCCTTCTGCACTTCCATTGAATGCTTAACCGCGTCATTGTAGGTCGCGAGAGCGGTTGCGTAGACTTGCTGGGTGGAGGTCAGCTTGGTGGTCGCTATACGCACCGTCTGTTCGGCAACGGCAGCCCTGTGACCCAGTTGAGCAGTGACGACCCCGGGGTCGGTATACAGAGAGGTGCCAACGGGTGGCACACTCCCGGGCTGGGACCTTGCTGCTTGGTCAAGCGTAGTGCATATCCGTGAAAGGCGCGAGATTCTCTTCTCCCAATCCTTGTAGAGGTCGGAATTCGTGCCCGGTAGGGGGTGTGATCCCAAAGTCTTGGTCCTGTTTAGTTCCTCTTCCAGCTCAATACATATCTGCTCCCCTTCGGCGATAACTGCCACGACGAGCTGGGATACGAGCCCATCAGGCTTTGGCTGGAAATCTTTGGCAAGTCGTCGGAGGGTGTGCGAATAAATGCTAACGAGGCTACTCTTCCGTTGGGATGTATCCTTGGGGGGTGCGACTGCGTCCCAGTTGATTCCAGCTGGAGAGTCCAGGATGACAGATTTGATTTCGTCGATGGCCCCCTTGACACCACTGACAACCACCAGTGCAGGGTCCGTAGCGTAGAACTTCCCAGAGAGATCCCAATTGCCAAACTCTGTCTGTGCTGATTTCCGCGGGCCCTCATGCTTGGCGTCTTGACACTTGGAGTCTTGACACTTGGAGTCCTCAGTCTTGGAGTTCTTGGTTTTTGAGACCTCTTGCTGGGATCCATTCTTTCCCTTTTTTGGCCGGGCCCGTTTTTGGAGCCCGGTCCTAAGCTCGGAAACTTCCGGGGTTTCAGCTGGTGTGCTCTGTGGAGGCCCCTGTGGTGTGGTCAAAGCTGCCATTCTGTTTGCATTGGCCTGACTGTTGTTATCATTGACTATACTCGTGACATCCTTGGAGACGCTAGTCACGGCGGTAAGAGGGTTCACAAGCATGGCTAATGCAGTGGCTCCTATCTCCAAACATCTCCCCACTGTGTCTCCCAATCCCAGCAGCAATTGCTGCCCGGCGAGTGACAGTCTACCGGGTCACATCAGTATCAGATCTCAGGTAACACACGTTGTCAAAAAAAAAAAAAAAAAAAAAAAAAAAAAAAAAAAAAAAAAAAAAAAAAAAAAAAAAAAAAGAAAAGAAAAGAAAAGGAAAGAAAGAAAGAAAGAAAGAAATCTTTGCGTCTACCTACCCGGTTGGCATATCGTCCAGTGTCTTTTTGAACGTGTCGTTCGCGTCATCCAAACCTTTCTTCATCATATTCATATGATCTTTTGTCCGTTGTTCCCTTTTTTTTTGAATACTCAATCCCCTTCTCGGCAAGCTCCTTTGCGGCCTGGGTTTCTTCGGTCCGCTCTTTCACATTAACGGACGCCGTTCGACATGCAGCTAAGAGCTCCTGCGCCATGTCCCTGAGATAGGTTGCGCTTTGATGAATGGATTTTGAGTGGTCCTTGCAATTAGTTGCAGCTTTGGACACAGCCTTTAGCTCTGAATGAACAGCGGACATGGGAGCTTCCAAGTCTCCTAACGCCGCGATGAGCCGGAGGATCTGTAGCCCGGTCAGCGCTTAGAGTCATCTCAACTTCTCGTGCCGTCTATGTTCCTCACTGTTAATATAACTGCCCCTGAATCCGTGCTGATGGAGAACATCTTGTTTCTTGCCTCGGAAAATGTTTTAAAGCACTGGTTGGATAGATCGCCAAGAGCGCTTTGCAGGTAGTTCATCCTAACACGACTTAGCCAGTTTGTCATTCGGGGCCACCCTTCAGTATACCGTACCCGTCTTGCTGGGTTGTCAGATATTTGAAGCCGGGCTTTGGCTGAGGCACCTTTGTTTGCGCGCCCCATCTGGTCGCTGCTACTGCATTGAGACCGCCCAGGATCTCAATGGCATACGGGGCCGCACACAGAAGGACATCCCAGTTCTCCTCAAAAAAGCGGGAATACTTGATATCCTGTGCTATTGAGGCGACTGTGGTGTTCCTCGTTTTCTCCGCCTCCCGGAGCTTTGCCTGGGTCTCCAGAGCTCGCTTTTCCGCCAGGGGCCCTTCTGTGATACTCATGGTTTTCGTAGATCAAAACGAGAATGGAAGTGGTTGAAGTGAAAGTAGATGTAGTGGTCGATAGTAGAAACTTATCTCAATGGTTGCCAACGAGTATGTCTTTACTCACGGAAGGGTTGGAGCCATTTATAATTCTGGTAGAGCGCAGTGAATTGGGTCAACCATATTCGGCATTAGCATCACATCGAAGCCTACCACCAAACCCATCAGGCATTTACGCAGGTGACTAGCTCATAATTGAAATGCAACATGTTTTACAGTGGGAAATGATCATCGTCAACGTAGGGCCTCTCTGCAAGTGAGCCTAAACAGATCAGCATGGAGGGTGATAGTATCCGCTGCCTGACGGTCACCAGCGCTGAACCACCTGTGAGATACTAACAGTTGTAAATCTCTATCTTATCCGCTGCAGCAGATTGCCACACGGCATTGTGGTCGGGCTGGATACAACTGATATCCCAACATGCTATCGTACCTCACTAGTGTAGTCACAAAAGAGGTATAAAGTACACGTCAACCTCGCAATCACACATGCCGCCTCGAGAACATCGCTACTCACTTCAATATACCACACACCTTCCTCTCTTAGAATCCCACGTTCCAATATGTACACTGAATCCTCGTTTGATACCGTGAAGGAAGCCCTGCGGAAAGCAGAAATATCACACTGGGAGCTGAACAAAGCTCACCAAGCCTGGAAAGCGAGTACAGTGAGGCCCAAGCTCGACCTGGGTAGATCATTGGCCGCCTTCCGAGGCCTGGTTTCTCTCATTGGCGTATTGAATTTCCAGACTGGGACGCTTTCCGCCTAGAAGTCAACATACCGCTTTATCGTCTCCGGAGTCGACTTGCCTGATGATCATCGCCGTCTGGTGGAAACCATCGCGGAGCGGGTCCATGCATGTATCGACGCAGATGCGCACAAGATGGGCGCTGCAATCTCCCGGTTGAATGCTAGCATTGTGGACTGTCGAATGCGTGCAGCGCATGCCTCTACCTTGAACTCGTCGTTGGATGGTTCGGAGGCATGTCTGCAAGTGTTCAGTAAACACTTTGAGGAAAGGCGCACGCAATGGAAGAAAATCAAAGATTATTGTGAAGAGCAAGAGAAGAAACTTGAAGCGGAAGAAGACCGTGTGGAACAGGAACGAGAATACTGGCAGCAGCAAGAACGTGAATACATTATGTTGTGTGCATATGCGGGGGCTCTGGCGTTACCCTTGAGGCCACCCATTGATCCAGATGCTCGCCCTTCAATCAAAGCTGCCCTTGATCAGGCCTCTACTGAGCTACGGTTAATGGAAGACGAACTCGAAATCATCCGGGCCCAGGAAGCCAAGATTCGCGACCTCAAGTCCAAGCTTAGAGCGGCACGAACCGACTCCGAGGCGGACCAAACGGAAGTAATACGGACACAGGCGGGCCTCCAAGAAATGCAGAAGGCATGGATGCTCTTCCGGGACCGTGTCACAAACCTTGCAACGGCAGCATCGGGCATGAGGTTGATTGACGGGAAGGACTCGTGGCCCACTTATGTGTGGATGGTGCTCCTGGCAGCAAATCAAGGCGTGCCGCTGCAAAGGGAGCGGGGGGTCAGTGCTTTCCTCAATGGAATCCTGATGGAGGTGACCACTGTTTTGTTTTGCCAGCGTGTTATGCTGGCTTCCATCGACCACGCTCTCACGCTGCTGAGGCAAAAGCTAAGCCGTGATGATACGCCGGACTGCCTCACTCCAGTATTGGAATCTGAGATTCCAGACCCGGAGACTCTGTTCATTCAGGCAGCTCCCGCGAGTAGAGATAGAAGGCCAGGCCAAATTCCACTTTTTTGAGTGGGGCTAGTGCTGTGGATAGGGGGTATCTCGTGGGATTTCCTAGGTAGCAATGATGCGCAGCTCAACCCCAGGTTGGATGGGATTTCACAATGCCTTCTTGAGTAGGATACCTGATAAAAAAAGTGCTGCAGATAAACTGGGATACGTGTATCTTTCAAGTTCGAATCGTATCTACCTAGCATAACATTGGAGTCGATTAGTCTAGTATGGAAAGGCTAGGATGGTGTGTAGATGACTAGAAAGGGTGATCTTCGCTTTACAGATACTTTGAGATAAGTTAGGCCGCTTAGCATCATTAAAGGCCTGGTGCTCAGTGTGATAGTAGATAGTATTTCCTTCTCGCCAATCCTTTCAAGGCTTTCTGCGAAGTCTGCGTCGTCGGCCGCTCGGACCGTTGTTTTCTGCATGAGAGCAAGCGGTCCGAACCTTGTGAGTCTACGTGGCGTTACACGTTATCAACACGGACCATAAGGGACCCATGTGGTGTGGTGTGCGGCCTGCAGATGATGCTTATGCATGTAACTGGATTTGGCAAGGTGGGTGAAGCATTTGCAGTTGAATTTGTTCTTATGCAATTGATGGTCTGGAAATTCATTTTTCTATATTCCAGCGTTTCCTGTACTCTGTACAGTTGCGGTATTTATGCAAGCAATGTAGCCCAACTACCTCCAACCCCTATGGATATGGAATCGGTGCAGTTCTCGAATTAATCCCATATCTTCCTTCGCAGCCTGACTTGACTGAGAAGTGAGGCGTGTGACAGCGGGTCAACCCAAAGCCCCTCACACTCGATGCGATGTTTGCAGGGTGAGACTGCCGGTTAAGAAGACGGTGAAGGTCCATCTCTACCAACTAGAGTCGGATACCAACATTAGAAGCCAGATTATTTGCTCTCCATCAACTACCCCACAAGACACCTCGATATGGGCAAGAAGGGCAAGAAGGGCAACAAGGGCAAGAAGGAGGTCCTTGATCCCGCGCAATGTACCCCTGAGGTAAGTCACGCCAAACCTCTCCAATGAATGCTGACGGTAACATCCTGTAGTTTGTTGGCAATTCTGGGATACGGCGTCGCAATCTTACGGAAAGAACCATAGACCACACTGAGATCTGTGCCTTGCTTCAAATAGTTGACTCTAAGTCACCCTTAGGAAAAGCGTTACGAGCGGAAGAATGCCCACAGGAATTTAGTACGTGATTTTCATGTCTTGCTTTCTTGCCTTGCAGGCTGCAGCGCACAAGGGCTGAGTGCTGATATAGACGCAGAAGTGTTCGTCTATAACCCGACCCTTCACGTCGGATCGGATCAGGACCAGAGGCCCCATTACAATCTACGGACTGGAGTTGCGGGCCGCTCGATTCACCTCTATGAGGATGGGAAATATAGTATTTTCGAGGGAGGGCAGTTTCGATATCACTGATTAGTCGGGGAGTTCCTGCCATCTACCTCAACATTCTGCTTGTTTAATTGTTTTGTTGGGTGCAGCTTCTTTTTATTTTCCATTCCTTTATGTAGTTTATCCCCATCGTAAACCTTGGGGTACCGTCACTAGTAGCTACGATTAGATTGATAGAGAACAGGGGCCCATGAAGATTTTGTGGACGTCGTCGGTTAATGATGAGCTATAACAAACTAAAAATCGATAATAGCTCTCCTTCCACACCCTCCCAGCTTTACGATATTTTACAAAATTCTCGTGATGAAATTATCTTGGAGAAGTTAAATTCGCATAAGGCGATTATGCCGAGCTACAGGTTTGAGACAAACCCAAACACCCTTATATATCACATCTGCTCTATAGGTACACAGTAGATGTATAATTAAGAGCAAGCACTTGAGTGATACTAAAGGGTGATAATGTTCCAGGACATAACATATCTACAGACATCTGAACAATTCGGGCTCATTCTGGCCTACACTGACCTTTAAAGCTATCTGCGTTGTGACGCCTTATAAGCAAGCCTGGGAGGCTCATCCCGAACCAATCCAGACTGAATAGAACTTATGACCTAAACTAGATACTTTCATTTTTAATTTCAATTTTTTTATTTTATTTTAGTTGTTAGTGTGGGACATTTCGTCTCGTGATATCTAGTTGCAGTGTTCCACCTTTCCACGCTTACAAGTAGATCATCAAGATAACTTGCTACTCTGATAATGACTATAGGGAGATCTCAAAATATATCACCACATATACGTGATCAGGGTAACACCTAAAAGCAAACCCACTAGGGCATACTATAACCCCATAAGCAATTTTTTCTTGCATTTCAATTCTCTCATTAAGATCATTCCTGCTAGAATACAATTCTCGGGGCACGTAGACAAGTACTAGTCCCCCCATTTAACCCTTGACCAGAACACCCCGATACCGCATCTTCCCTTCATCCAACGTCTTCAATGCATTCTGGGCGCCCTCCGCCGACATGGGGAATGTCATAGTCACAGGCTTAATGCCATGCAAAGCAGCGAAGTCGAGCATTTTCTGATGAACTGCTCGAGAGGACACGATCGCGCCCTGCACCCGTAAGCCCTGTCCAATAACAGCCATCTGAGGAACCGCGAAATCGCCCTGCGCGGCCGTCAACGGCAAGATAGTAGCTCTGGGCTTCAACACGGGCAGGAAAAGGTTCCAATCAGGCGGGAAGCTCGTCGTGACGACCAAATGATCCACCTGCCGGCCAACAGCCAGCTCCTTGACACCCTTGGTCGCGTAGAACTCGTGAGCCCCCAATTTCAGCGCTTCCTCCTTCTTGTTGTCGGTTCCGGAGAAGACTACCACCTCGCAGCCCATCTTGTTGGCGAACTGGATTGCCAGGTGGCCGAGTCCGCCGATACCGACGATACCCACCCGCGCTGTGGGCTGCACGCCCGCGACGTACATGGCGTTGAAAACTGTCGACCCGCCGCACATGAGCGGGGCCGCATCCAGGCTGGACAGCCCGTCGGGGATGCGGAAGAGGAACGCCTCGCGCCAGACGACGTGGGTGCCGAAGGAGCCCTCGTCCTGGTCAGCGTAGCCGTACATCTGTCTCTGGGGACAGAATGTCTCCCATCCGGTGAGGCATTGCTCGCATTTTTCGCAGCTGGAGTGGACGTATCCGAACCCGACGCGGTCGTTCTTCTTCAGTGAGTGGACCTCGGGGCCGACTTCCTCCACGACGCCGGCGCCTTCGTGGCCGAGGACCATGTCTACGGTTCGGTAGTGCAGGTCCGTGCCGCAGACGCCCGAGTGCGTCAACTTGACGAGGACCTGGTCTTTCTCGAGGGGGCCGCGCTGCGTCGTCGATTCTTTGATGGATCCATCGCTGGATCCTTTGTAAACGGTGAAGGAGTAGCCCATGGTGACTGGTGATGATTTAATAAGACGATCGATGAACTTGAAAGAGGGTCGCATATGCAAAATTGGGTTCCAATGTGCGTTAAATAGCCCACAGTGGATGATATAATCCGGGCAATTCCGTATCGATGCATTCAGAAATGGGGTACGGTGACATCACCACGGTATCGGAGTGGAGCAGGCCCGCCTCAGCCACGATTTAGAGTCGAGATTCCAGCCTCTTGGGTCGTCGCTCCGTGATCGTAGCATCTCTATTGCTGAATACAGCACCGATCTCGTCCGCGGTGGAGTCTCTCTGCTTCGTTCTCACTCGTCATAAAATCCCGGCTGACTCGCTAGCCCACTGAAACTGCGACGGAAGCTGAGAAAAAAGAGTCGCCACTGAGTTAGTGACCCACATAGCTGCGATCGGATCTCAACTACCCCACATGATCTGGAATATTACTAGCAGAGGTGAATCGAGTACCCATCGTAGTTTCCAGCCGCAGTTGATCAGCGAGAGACGTGGCGTTGGGTTTTAGGGCTTCATTTTTTCACATGATTAGGATGTGTATAGTCCGTCCACCTGACCAATGCGGTCGCATGTTTTGTCCGCCGTAGATTTTTGCATTTATGGCAATGGGAAATAAGAATCCGAGATATTCTAACCACAGACAATATTATGGAAGGGGATTGTAACTTCAGGATGTGGAAAAGTTCTAATAGTAGAACTAATTTCATAAATCTAATCTTCCGCTGTGGGAGTGACATAAAAGCGCATAAATCAGGTGACAAGTGCGATTCCATCTCGGACATCTGGACTCTCCGACCTCGTCACTTCTCCCTCATCACACTTCTTGTCAATGTTCATGTTCATCTGCGCCATCCTGGATCCATCCTCCTCGGAGGAATGCATACCCGGGAAACTCTACTAATTCCCTCATAGAAAGGCTTGGGTTGGGTTATTCTTCGTTTTCGACAGCTCCTTGCCCCAATCCCTTCAAACCTCGACGCGACAGCAGGGCAATCAGCTGCAGGGTTTCGATTCCACCAATTTGCAGGGCTTTCCCGCTATCACCTATGCGGCAGAATCTATTGATCAACCCTGGGACGTATAGCTGCACCGTGTGAGCTGTCGCCTAGGCAATGAGTAGGTTCAGAACTCGGACCATAGAAACTGAATGGCACCTATAGGATCGTGTTGATATAGGGGGTTGGTAGGATGGCGCTCACCCAATATTTGGCTGTGTTGATTACAGCAAAGGCCCTGAGTGATGTCCTTGCACCTCGCGGTCTACTCCATTCTTTGTGATATCTATGAGAGTGCATCGGCGAATGACGTTTAATGGACCACAAGGGAGCGTCATCGAAAGGGAAATCCTCCACCAAAAGCAAAATAATTGGCCAGATAGGATGGCGGGCGCGGGCTACAAACCGAAGTCAACTTGGCATCTGATTAAGCCCCCTAAAACGGGGCAACCTGGCCCGTCATGAAGGATGCCGGTCATGTCTTACAACCCACATCCAGGGGAGATACACGCGGGGTGCCCCGCCATTCCTCGCCACTAGCTTGGCTTATCGCCGGGACGATCCCTTGACGAAGCTCCGACATCCAGAGGGATCGCACGACGAATCAGGGCCTGTATTTAGCTATACCGCAACTGAGTTTGACAGGATCTTGTTGCGTTAGGCCGGGCGTCTGTACTCTGTCCACTGATTGCTATTTGCGTTTGTCCGAGAACGCCAGCCTAACAGGGGGAGATCGACAAGCTCTCCCACCACATGTCTCCAACCGGCCCGGAATATCGCATGCTCGTTACCACACTCTATATTCTTTCCTTGATCCTGTATCGTTCAGTGGGACATATTCAAAACACCTGTCTGGTGGAAATGTCTCATACATTGTCAAGTGGTCGGAAAAAAATCACTGTGGTTAGCCTTAATCCGACGCGCGCTGTGTGGGGATAGCAGACCGGGCCGGTCGTTGTGAATAACCTCCGATCCAGGGACAAATTTTAGATAGTGCGCAACCGACATAGCGAAGGATTTGGATCAGCATTCGGCCCCCAATATGTGGCCCTGGAAGTTTCACATCTTTCCGAATACAAAGCAGCAGAGGGCTGCGGACTACGATATAAAGCGGCGACCCCAACCGTCAATGCTTGCTTTTCTTTCCACCTCATCCTTCCTGGGCATCAGACAACAACCGCAACCAAGTTCACAATGAAACTCAACCAAAACATGGCAGCTTTGCCTCTCGCGGGCTTGCTGTTCGCTCCACTCACCCTCGCCGCTGCTCGCGAAGTTCCCGCGAATCTGAAGGAATTCTACAAGAAGGTCCAGGATGGAGGCGACTGCACGGGCGAGAACCTCCTCGCGGGTGGTTTCTACGACAGTGACGAGAAAGACGACAGCTACGGCTACTGCGACAAGTACATGGAGAAGAAAGGCTTCTACATCAAGGGCCCCGGCAAGAAGCTCGCCAACATGGACATCGACTGTGACGGGCAAAAAAGCGACGACAACGACCGCTGCGGCGGCAGCGACGACACCCAGTACGAAACCGGCTGGAAGGACGAAGTCAAGAAGTTCGGCATTCCCGACCTTGACGCCTACGTTCATCCCTACGTGGTCTTCGGCAGCGAGCGAAGCGATGGCAAGCCGACTTTCGATCCCGCCGATGCAGGGGTCGAGCCTTTGAGCCTGGTCGCCGTCGTCTGCAACGACCGCCTTGTGTATGGTGTCTGGGGCGACCAGAACGGTGACGACGGCCCCCCGCTCGTTGGCGAAGGGAGTCTTGCCTTGGCCGACCTGTGCTTCGGGGAGAAGCACAACGCCGAGTCTGGGCATGACGAGGCTGATGTGCTTTATATTGCGTTCTCTGGGAAGGAGGCCGTGCCTGGGGAGACTGCCAAGTGGGATGCTAAGAGCTACGAGGAATTCGAGGAGAGTATCCAGGAGCTGGGCGATAAGCTTGTGTCGCAGCTGCTGGGCTCCGATGGTGGCTCTTCCAGCAACGGCACTTTCAGCGGCGGCTTCGGAGGTGGCTATTCCGGCAACAACTCTACCAGCAGTGACTCTTCCGGCGATAGCTCTGGCAGTGGTTCTGGCGGCAAAGACAAGTCGTGCAAGAGCAAGAGCAAACACTCGGAAGCCAGGGATGCAAAGCTCGCCAGACGGCAGAAGGCTCCCGTGCGCCGTGCTTAAGTATCTTCGCGAGGGATTCGATGAGGATATACGGATTAAATGGGCTTTTTCTTTTTCCCTGGCATGTACACATTTGCCAGGCCCTAATGTGCTTATCTAGATTGAATATTGTTTGTAAGTATAGGTCTGTATTTTACGCAGAATTGTCACTCTTTTGGCCTATTGACATGTTGCCTGCCAATAACTCTGAGATGAGATCAATCCGAGGTAGACAACCTGACTATTTGTCCAAAGTATCACATCCCATCATACCACCTTGACCAAAGGAATAAATACCACATAGACATTCCATTCCGCCAATATCCCCCCAAACCAGCATCCGCAAAACACAGCCACCCGTCCCAGTTCAAAAACGTACGCAGTACCTAGAAACGGCCCCAAAACGCCCAAGTCATCCAGGAACGAGCACTATAGACACCCGTCCCTGATTCGCCTACATCCATCCACCCTCTGCCTGTCTAGTCTCCTCCGAGGGAAGACCCACAATCCTGACCCACAGATCGTTTGCCCGTCGGTGGTTTCTCTTGTCCCGATGTAGGAACATTCTTATTACCCATTGATATACCATGTTATATTCCTCGCATTAGTTATGGTTCCCCTCTGATCGGAGTAGTTATAAGCCCCATCTTACAATTCTATAAATATATAATAAATATATATATACATATATATATATATAAAGTGAATTGGTGGGATCTGTCGCTAACGGTGGAATTTGAATGCTTCCTGGTCTGGTTAGCTAACCCTATTCCCACTTAGCTTATGCCACCTACCCTGGCCAGCTTGGTAAACGCTTAACGGACTCGGGCATCGGGATTTATTTATGGATTTCAGGGGATGGGATTCATTGCAATCTTGACCGTCCAGGAATAAATTCGTCTAATCCTGATAGTGTACGATATCGAGCTAGATGGCCACGTAGCTACTATATTTCATGGCGGGTGTGTGATTTGAGGTAATATGTACTTTGCAGGTGGGGATGAAGATGGCTTCTCTCTCTCTGTATTCTTCTTTTGGGCAGTAATGACATCCTAAGAGCGCGGAATACATACTCCGGTGAGTTTGGAAAGAAAAGAAGACTGGGTCCTGCGTCTAGTTTAGTAGGTAGTACCTAGGGTAGGGAATGTCATCTGACTTGCTGTATATTCTCTCTGGTATGGCAATGCTATCTCCCCCAGTCCTCGGTTCTGTCCATGTCTGGCTGCTGCGATCGATAGATCACTACTACCTTGGAACACTTGGTCTTATCATAATAATTTCTCTATTAACTATATATCTTTTCCGTGAACCTATATACAACACTTTCCATACCATGCACCGCCTCGAATACCAAATAATAATAATAATAAGAAAGCACCATATAATACATCCCCAATCAACCGATAAATCAACAATCACAATCATGCAATATTCATAATTCGTTTCAAGTCGTGAAGAGAAAGCGGTTTCACAAGGTAATCGTCGATTCCCGCCGCAAACGCCTGCTGCTGCATCGTGCTGGACGCCACGCCTGTCACGGCCATGATGGCCGTCCGGGCGAGACCCTGCTGTTCTTCGTATTCGCGGATTTTGCTAGATGAGGCTATACCGTCCATTACTGGCATGGAGATGTCTGTTGAGTTTCGTTAGTATTTGGTTTCTTTTTTGATGGGGTTGTAGTCGTGTGAGGGGAAGGGAGAGGGACGCACCCATTAATACGTAGTCGAAGCTGCCGGATGCAGACTTGTATTTCTCCCATGCTTCCAGCCCGTTGGTCGCTGTTTCATAGCGGCAGCCGATCTTGCGCATGAAAGTGGCTAAGAGCTGGGGGGGTGTTAGTTATCGCCTGATGGCTGGAGTCATGATTCCCGCTTACCTTGATGTTGATTTCGTTGTCGTCGACTATCAACACACGCAGTTCCTTTTCCTGCGGCTGGTGCGGCTGAGGCGGCGGTGCGTATTCGGACATGTTTTCCCGCATGACAGGCGGGGATTCGGAGCCTTTGGCGAGCGCAAATGCCTCGGACAGGCTGCGTCCGCGCGTTGCGGCCCCCGGGAAGGGACCGAAAACAGGGCTCAGCGCCGCGAAGGCCGGATCTTGCTGGGTCTCTTCGAGAATCCTACCCAGTGCTTCGATGATTCGCCGTGGGACCAGTCTGTGGTTCGTTAGTGGCAGATTCGGGCTTCGATAGCCAGTTAGGGAGACTTACGGTTGGGCCAGATAGATAACCTGCGCATTTTCAATGGTAAACCCTTCCGGGAGCGAAGTCCCCTGGTCCCCAAGGACAATGATGGTCCTGAAGTTGGCATGCATTGGGCCATTACACGCAATCTTCTTCAGTGTTGTTTCTTCAATCACGGCGACATCGCCGGAGGCCTCGCTGAGAGTGTCGGCGTACGACACCATCCAGCCTGGCTGGCTGAGGAGGATATTGCTCAGTGCTGCTCGAATAGCCAATTTGCGTTTAGCGTCGAGACTGAGAACGCCTTCCGGTGCATGCTTGAAGTCCACGAGGGGACTCAATCCGACTAAACATGCCCGTGTCACCGTCCGCGCCCCTGGGCCAGCGTCTGGCGTAATGACTTTGGGGACGGATGCCTGAGGCGCGAACTTCAAGGGGATGTATACATCGATGCGCGTCCCCACGCCAACCTCGCTCTTTATCTCGATGCTGCCACCCAGGTACGTGATGAGCTTTTCCACAATGCTGAGGCCGAGTCCGACACCTTCAGTCAAGAAGTTCTCCTGGATGAAGGGCTTGAAGAGATTGTGTTCCAAAAATTCAGGCGACATCCCACATCCGGTGTCGGTGATGCATAGGTGTGCAAACACCGTCTTGCCGTTTTCCGACCTTCGTACATCTTTCCCCAAGAAGACTTCGATGAACCCGGATCGAGTAAACTTGAAGGCATTCCCCAGAAGATTCATGACAAGCCTACGCCATCCGCCGGAGACTGACTTAATGGTCCAGGAATCCAACTCCTCGATACGGACAATGACAGAGAGGCCATCGGAACCCTTCGGTTGCTTGTCGTTGACAGGTTCACTCCCCCCTCCATTGGCATCGGTAAGATACCGCCCCGCAATTTTGGAGGCGTTGATGAGCGACCGATGCCCAGCATACAGCGACTCGGTCACCTCTTCAACCAGAGTATCCAACGCGAATTCAGAAGCCAGGCGATCGAAGTGTACTTCGTGAAGCCCATCGTCGTTTTTATGAACACGGGTGAGGTTGTTGATTTTCGTGACGTCGAGAAGGTAATTCATGGTATCCAATAGGGTGAGGCCACATGTTTCCACCATAGTAACCATATCTTTTTGCGCCGGTTCGAGGTTGGTCGTCTGGAGGAGCTCTGCGCTAGCAAGCATGCCGTGCAGGGGGGATCGTAGTTCATGGCTGACGGAGGCGAGTAGATCAGATTTCGACTTCTCGGTTGATTTCCAGTCCATCCGGGAGAATTCGGCAGCTAGGGTGCTCCCAAAAGCTCTCAGGAACGCGAGATCTTCCGGTCCAAGTAACCGCTTACCCTCCCTCGTCCAAAGGAGAGTGCCCGCCAGCCACCGTGACGTATCCCAATTCCACAGTGGAAAGAATATGACCGACGTTGCTTCTGGAAGCTCGTGGGCGATACGGGCGGCGGTTGTGTGATGGATAAGGTCTTTCTGTTCGCTTTGTCTCCGCGTGCCAGTATTGATAGAGAGGGGGTAAAATATTTTTCCTTGCGGGTAGGCAGTGAACATGTCGTGAAGGAGACCCTCCGAGACCGACATTCGAGACATTGCGATGCGGTTCTCGACAGACGACCCTGACAGAGCGTAGCCCAGAGGCTCGCATGTTTTCTTGGACCACCGGCTCTGGGACGCTGCCCCAGATTGGGCAGAATTTGCCGGGTCGGAGTCTTTGTCCCAGTCGCTGGCGCTGGCGGACGAGTTAGACCGCGAGTTGCTGCGCGCTGCATCAAAAAAGATCACACCATCCAGCTCCAGACTCTCCCGAAGCAGGGTGCTAGCCTTGGAGAATAGCAGGGAGGCCTGGTGGGAAGAACCGCTGCCCTCAGATACCGAAACGCGGTTACTGAGGTCCTCAGAGCATCGCCTGACGTGTTCCTGATGCTCCTCCTTCACTGGTGGAATCATAGGTTCTGGAGAAAATTCTTTGAAGAATGGAGATTCTGGCGGATCAGTGGGTCCATAGTCCGTTTGCTGGTCCCTTACCGATCTGGGCGACAGGTCGCGCGTCGACTTGGTCGATATAGATAGTCGTCTAAGTTCCGGCACGTCCGAGGATCGTCGGGATGTCCTATCCACCACACTATTGCGTTTATGAGAATTCCGTGGCGATTCTCCACTCGGCCGTCCATCGCTTAAGCAAAGCAACGCATTCAGCCAGCGATCAGATCGGCTATGCTGATGTCGCGCCCAGACACCCTCCAGATGGACGGCGATGGATGCGGAAACATCCCGTAGCTCTTGAATTTCATGTGCCCCAAACTGCGAACGAGGGCGACGGTCGCCGACACAGTACGTTCCGAGGACATCTCCGTTGGGACTATACAAAGGGACTTCGGCGTAGAATCGGATTTTCGGGTATTGTAGCACGAAAGGATGGCTCCTCAGGGAGTCCTCCCGGCTGATGTCGTGTACAATACGGCGCGAGACGTCGACGGCGAGATTAGAAGTCACGATGGGGTTATCGCCTCTCAGCCCCAGACCCAGCGTCTTTGTTCCCAGACCGGTGAGATCGTGATGCCCATGCCTCGAATGGGGCGTTACACCGACGACGATATGTGCGTGCTGGCCTTCGTTGAGGGCGACGAACCCGTTACTACACCCGACTCGATAGAGACCCAACTGAGCGAGAGAGGCCAAGACCGGATCTGCAGCCATGGGCGTAGTCACCGAGGAATCCCGTCGTGGCATCGGGGAGGGAGAAGATCGACCGTGACTCTGCAGGCCATGAGTCCCGGTCCCAGAGGAAGTAGGATATATCCTAGGCGGAACGAGCATTAGTAAGGATCCCATCATCTTGACTGATCCGGATGCTAAAATCCACACATACCCCGGCAGCTCTGAAGACGGCGGCTGCTTGATTGAGAACGAATGGGTATGGCGATCATGAGAATCTGCAGCGTCCAACACCACCATCACCGAGTGCTATTGTATGTCAGAAATGCGCACCATGCGAAACCAGTTTCTGTGCGAGTGGTCTCTCGGCCCGTAGAAGTAAAACCCAGTGGAGCAACAAGGATGCGGCAATCACCGGGCTGAAGTAGGTAGGACCACCGTGCTGTAACCGACAAGATTGGGCTGAAATAAGGGCCTCCTCCGACCGAGCGACCACCGTCTGGGGGAAACGATCTAGACCCCGAGACCGAAAAGCGGGTCCACGCAACGGTATGATGGTCATTGACGGCGTTTGAAACTCTGGGTCAGCCATCCGTGCCAAACTCTGTGGACCGTGTTCCAAGGGTCGGTTTTGCCGAGAGAGCCTACTCCGGCCCATCGTCTGGACAAGATTGGTGGGAATGGAGGATGAAGATTTGTTGCCCTGGAGGAAAACCGGTCGTCGACTCGTATCTCTCAGTCTCCCCGTTCTCTTCCCACTGGGATGGGGTATAGTTAAATTTTTAGGCGATGTTGCAGGATCGTCCATGCTAGCGCGGTGCTAGTGCCGACCAGAAATAGTACCGCCTCAAACGAGGAAACCCGAGATAGATGAATCATGGATGGGAAAGCGCCGTGATGCTTCAGATTGGATCGGATTCGATTTCCCCACGTGGTCACGTGGTGGCAGAGGTAGCAGATTATGTAACGTTCATCCTAGAGTACTGGAGGTCTCTGTGTATTATGTGCATTCCATTTATTCGATCTACGATTCAATAAGCTTATCCGACTGTCAATGTCACTTTACCCTGCAGGGAGAGACAAGCAGGGCAATCAAGGTGAGTCGCGATAAGTGGTCCCTCGTACGGAGTCCTCCGTCCTCTACTAAGTACTATTGGCAGATCCGGTATCATAGCTCCAGTCATCGACGGTCTTAACCCAACGGGGTAAAGGTGCTTGAATAGTATCGTCCCATGTCGTGATTCACTCCAAGGCCTGGAACAATTTTCCTTGTTTTTACCACTTGACCTGGTTTTATCTCGCCTGCAACGATCGCCCCACGGCGGTTTAACATGGTGGGTCAGTGTGGCGACAATCATTTATATCGAGCTTCATTGAAACCTGGAACCGGCCGAAGCAGACCCACCAGTACTAGTCGTGGCCGGCCAGTGTGTCGGATTGAACTGACTCTGGGGTGATGATTAGGCTATGCTGCATAATTTTCACGTTGATATGCAGGATCGTCGGATCTAGTATATCTCGACTGCCTTGTTGGTCTCCATAAGTTTCTCCATGTCAAGCCCTAGTCCTGTACGATGGAACATGATCGAGGAACTACGTACATCAACCGGTAGCTATCAGGCTGCCCCAGCCACCGGCAGTAAGTCATCTCTACCACGAGCAGGTAGCTTCTCGCAGGATCATCCTTCAGACATGTCCCCACCTCCTCTTCCCAGTCGACAGTTGGGTTCCTTGGCTTTGCCAGAATAAGGTAGGGCGTACATCTCGCATCCCGACTATATGGCTCTCTCCATAACACCCAGTGGTCCCAGCAGCAGTCCCGAATGCCCTTGTCCATGACAGGCCAATCCTTTCGTCGGTTATGCACGCCATATTTCTCCGCCCGTCCGTCTGCGGAATGCACAAGGGTCTCGTCTGATATTCGCATTGTATTCTATACCCTATCCACGGGTCAGTCTGCAACCCAAATATTCTCCCATAGCCTTTCCTGTCTTTCCCGGTGCAGGATTACCAGGTCTGTCGATTCCGCCTGTGGGAACCACGGTGCGGGGAAAGCTTCAGAACAAGGCGGCGGCGGTTCCACCAAACATCATCCAGGTAAGAGACTTTCCGGCCGAAACTCTGATGCATGCCCGCTAATGGTCCTCAAATAGCAGTGCTCGGTGGATCGGAACACTTTCCCAGTGGCTATGGTGGGGGGAAACCAGCGTCCCGGGTATGGCCTACTGGGCACGGTCTTGAGCTTTTCTGGCTGTCACTGGAACTGGATGGGGGGATTCCCGAAGGTTTAACGACATTGGCGATTGACCTCCGAGTGGTACGTGCAGTGTTTCCCTAATTATCCCACCCGGTGAGGGCCGCCATCGGTCTGGACTGATCTTAAAGTGCTGGGTGGTTCCCAACATCAAGCCCATATCACTGTCTCGGATATCACCGCTTCGTTTAATAGCGCACAAAACCTTGACATGATTAGAAAATGTCTGTTCTTATTTATACTTTGTGCTGAAGTTTCAACGCCCAGTCGTTGACTCAACAAAAGTGGCCATATCTCAGCAATACCTGGTGGCAGGTTGTATCGGGCTTAACCACCTTTTCTACTAATATATTCATGGGAATGCAATCAGGCCATGCCAAGGAACTTTTTTCTGTATATCCAAACAAGACTAATTATAATGTGAAACATGAGGATAAATGCAATCAGCCAAATTGTCACTGCCGCCTGATTGCAGATCTGGGCCTCTGCAGAATTGGATCTTCTCGGGCCTGCTATTTTATAGACCGTATCAATCTCCCCAACTGAATTCCTCTTCTATACCAGCTATACTACTGGTTCCGCTGCTCTTTTTACATCAATATCACTCCAGATTAATACAACCTTAGATAAGAACTGGATGCAAAAATAAAGCAAAAGATATATTTGGTCTAAACAACAATATACACACCCATGACTACTTCTACATTCCACCACCTAACACCCACTCAAGCGCCCTAAAACAGTAAACAAGTTAGCCCAAACCCCAGCCCTAACCCCCCAAATCAACCTCCCAGGAAGAAATCATACCAAAAACTTCAAATGCCCATCCTCATTCGAAATCTTATCCGCCAAAATCAGTCCCTGCCGTCCCCGCGTCCCACCCCCGTTCATCTCCAAATCAGCCGTCAGCTTGGGGCCCTGATCCGAGTCTTCCAGCCCGATATTCCTCGCTGTACGAGTGAAGTTGGAGCCGCCCCAGATGAACCATCCTGTGGAGGATTATCAGATGGGCTGTCAACTAGAGAAAGGAAGTAAATGTTGCTCACCGTCGGAGTTACCAATGTGGTCGTCGAGGCGGATCTTGCGAGAGCAGAGATTGCCGTTGTGGTCGCGGACTTGGGCGAGGAGCATTGTGGAGCCGTTTTCCTCGCGGATGTGGATGTCGTGGCTGGAGCGGTGGAAGGACATGTTGCTTTCTTTCTTTGTTTGTTTGTTTCTTTCTTTTTTTCTTGCTTTGGATTGGAATTGGACTGTGTGGTGGAAGGACTTTGCAGGGGGTAGGCCGATCGAGGTCTTTATATACGATAGCTGCTTACCGCTTGTACGCAGCAGTGTGGCTTTGAGGCCTTCGTTGTACACACTATGATGCATGCTGATCTCTCGGTGGGCTCACCGGTTGGCAGTGAGTGGGGCGCTGTCTATCCACTTCAGGCAGCAGTTTGGTGGCTGGACACTACGGTGTAGATTCCAACCATTGTGTTGTGTTTCATAGTGTGTGTCTTGATTGTCGAGAAAGTCGATTGATTGGACTATTGCTCTATTCACGCTTGTTTCATTTGATTATTGGGTGGAGAGGTGAACTTCCACTCGTCTTCCTCGTGAGGGTATACCATTCTTAAAAGCCCATATTATAGGTCATATGCGGGCGTCGTAACCGGTGGCTGGGACCCATGTGGTGTCACAATGAGGACGCACGACTGCAGATCTCCTGGCAAGGCTCAGCCTATATTCCTGATATCGGACAATCATCGCCTGCGTCAGGGACAGTCTTCATCGCCACATGCCCATGATTCCACTTGCCAGGCAGAAGCCTATATCGTCTCTATTCCTCTTTGGTCTGCTGTGTAAACGGTTGGAGTTCAGTAGTAGACCTATTATTTATATAAATTGTATTCTCTACGTGCCATTTTAGATATAACTCAGCTAGATATCAAATTGGTCTACGCAGTAGAGCTGGCTAGTGACAGGATCTACAGCGACGGGAGATCGTCGCACATACAGAGAGTTCCTGATCCTCGCCACAGGGATTGGGACGGAGAATGGGACGGAGAATAGAAGATGCCTGATCAGCTCATATGATAGGATGAAAGCCATTGATTAGCACAGGGTAGTAGCAGCTGGCGTGGAACTAGAGAGCTAGCTCGATTCCAATCTAGGGCCATCTCTAACTACAGATTTACGGATAGATGACAGCTTCTGAGACGGATTAGACTGAATACAGGCCTTCAGGTCACACTGTCTATACTTATCCTGTCCCAGGAAAAGCAGAGTAGATGCTATCGGTTTGTAGTATGCGCTTCTCGGATATATCATAGCTTATACGTCCAAGAGTCAATGCCGTGTAGGCGAGACTCTTCCCCTCATATAGATCAACAGGACAGTGCCACTACTTGCAGCAAGTAGCGGTTCAAAATTCTGTAAACCCATCGGAAATGAGTACCATCCAACGTCTGCTGTCCACTTCACAGTGTCTGGTAGAGGATCGTTTACTATCCTTCTCCTATCCCTATCCGTGTGATCTCTCTATTCACTTGTACCTCCCCTCTCCGACTCGCGCCATCCACCACTGCCCATGCACGTTTACTCATCCGGGTTCCGTAGATTCAATCTTGGTGTATACATCATTAATAATCACCAAAGTTCCTGCTACCTTAATTTCGTACCTGCACAAGGGCCTAACCTCGTAGTATCATCTAGTATTGGTTTTCTGGGAGTGTTGGCATCCAAGGTGTAGTACCGAACGAAGCGGTTGCACCATTCCTGCATGGGCTAATACCGGATCCTTGTTGACTATCTTACCTCCACTGTCCTTTGGGTAATAATGCCGCATGGTGATAGACATGGTTCATTACCTCTCACCTACCATCCTACTGACAAGGCGGAGATAGTTGACGGTGAGTTCTATTCCAGAATGAAGTATACCTATAGCTCTTGACAATAGGCCACTGGTGAGACGCGCTACATCGTCCTAACTAACCTCCACAACTGACTCCCACTGTACTCTGATTTGAGGAATTTATATCATTGAAAACCCTGCCAGATTCTATGTATAGACACGATAAATACACCGCTCCAAGACAAATCACGAGGACTTCTTCTCGATAGCAGCCTCCACCTTGTGGGCGGCAGCCTTAGCTGGCTCGACCATCTCGTGCTCCATGTCCTTCAGGGCCTCCTTGGTGGACCCGTCCAAGCTGCGACGGTAGTTGAAGATACGGGTCACCTGGACGGCGCCGACGCATCCGAGGAAGAAGTTGACGGCGGCGAGCCTGTCTATGTTAGCTGCATCCTGCGCTGTATGAAATGATACGCGGTAGGTCAACGTACAGGTAGTTGCGCGGGGTGATGATCATGCACCAGCGGGTCCAGATGGCGCCCGTGGCCATCAGGGCACCGTTCTGCGTGAGGGAGAGCTTCTCAGCGGGGCGGCTGAAGTCCGAGATACCGGCGATGACCAGCGCCCACTGTGCACGGGGTATCAGTATATGGAGTCGCGGGTGGAGAGTGGGAAAATAGCGCAAGGAGAGCGGATGGGTGGTCGCGTGAGCGATGCACATTGTCGGTTCGTACGTACCTTCATGACAGGGGCCCTACACATCAATCGATGGTTAGCGGTCGCTTCATTGCGGAAAAAATTTTCAGAGAGCCATACCAGAAGTGAACGGTCTTGATGCCCACAGGGCTGTTCCACATGCGCTGGAAAGTGCTCTGCTGCTCGGACGCGGCATCCGTGCTCTGGAAGCGGAATCCCTGGGCACCAGGCCGACGGAAGGGACCAGCGGCATTGCGGAAAGCCGCACGGCTGTTCTGGAAGAATCGGAGACCAATGCGAGACGACGACATGGTGTATATCTATCTCCAACCAGGGACGGTGTGCAGGGAAGAGGAAGAAGACCGGGCGGAAAGAGAGCGGGAAACGAAATCTGCCAAGAGATGAGCAACCTGCTTTAGCGGTACTCTCGGTGAGACCAGATCGGATGGCAAATAACCCAACGAATCGATAATGTAGGGAAAGAAAGCGGAGAGCCACGAACCTGAGATCGCAATGCCAACTGATCGATATCGTTCCTGGCTTCAAATCTCGACGAACTCTCTCAGATGGCGAACTGCGAACTCCGACCGGTGTCGGCCTGTTTGTCTTGTTTGCACCGTCATACTGTTTGCATTGTTTGTCAGATTTGAAGTGGTTGTCTGCTGACTCAGCGTGACAATCCCGCTTGTCCCAATTGGTCTATTCTCAGACCTCACCTGGCTGGATGTGATTCTCCCCTCGTCGGCCTCATTTCCCCCCCATTGCCTCCCAGATACCCCAATTGCTCGCTCCCGGGGCAATCCTACGCCGTGTCGCCTGTTTCGCCTGTTTCGCGTCTTTCCAGTTGACCTCCCCCCGCCACGATGTCCTCTCGATACGCATTCGCCAAGGGCCTGAAGGAGCTGCGCTTCCTCTTCTGTCAGACCTCTGAGCAGAGCGCTCCTGTTCGGTGGGTTCTATCCATGGCGGATATATGTTGCCGGGAATATGAATAGTATCTCTGATTGTATTGTCTGTTTAGCTCGTTCCTGCACCGCGCATACCCGACTATGAAGAAGCACAACCCGCACACCCCGATCCTCATGCGAGAGGCCGGCGGCACCCTGCCCAGGGTGTATGCCAGATACGGTATGCCACGCCAGTGGTCTTGGACAATGTCGACTGGAAGAGAAGCTAACGGAGATTGGTTTGCAGCGCTGGGACAGGAGAAGCAGGAGGCATTGCTCGGTAGGTCGCCGTTCTTTCTACAGCGTATCAACGAACACTACTAACTAACCCGACCTCATAGGCCTGACGGACCAGCAAATCGAAGAGAAAGTCACCCAGCTTGTGAAGGCCTCTTCATAGCGCGTCTACCTAGATTGTTTCCATGTTCATGCACCGTTGTCCACCCTGTATCTATAGATGAATGGAGAAGAAAAATCTTACTGGCCGGCGTCATATTCATATATCTGTTCTCCGACAAAAGATATATATCAACCGCTATATAAATTTACACTCACAGCAAGCTACCGCCCGCCACATCGCCAAACCGATACTGCGCCCAGCTCATACTCCCGTCTTTATACGTCCACAGTCTCTTCCCCAGATCCTCCCCCGCGGCCCCCGCCCCGATGTGAATCGGAAGCAGGTGCTCGAACGACGGATGCGCCTGGCGGGCATCGCCGCGCTTCAACAGCTGCGCCATGGCCTGCTCGCGCTCCGCCGGCGGCTTGGTGACCGCGTCTTTCAGCGCCTCGTCGAAGCTAGCCGTGTACGGCATGGGCGTGGGGCTGCCGAACGCGCGCATCAGGTCCCGCAGATTGTGCACCGCCATGCCGGACACGATAATCACGATGTTGTCGTCGCGGAGGGACGACACCGCCTCGCCGAGCCGGTAGTGCTGCACTGGGTCCTCCGTGCCGAACAGCGATACCTGCACGATGGGCACGTTCAGCGGGTTCGACTCGGGTTCGAATGCTTAACTCGTCAGCACACACGTTGTACCCTACCTAAAGTGTCAACCAAAACATACCGCACTTGAAGCTCGCCCACACCCCGTGATCCAACCCCCGCTTCACCCCCTCGGCCTTGATTCCCGCCTTGTTCAGCAATCCCAGCACTTTACCCGACACTTCCTGGCTCCCCACATTGGGGAACTTTTCCTTGTAGTAATGAGCCGGGAAACCGTAGAAACTGTCCAACCAAACCAATCAGCCGTAGCTTTAACAACCATAACTTGGACAATCTCCTTCACAGTGGAAAGACAGAATGAAAATAGAGAAAAAACCTACTCATAAATCAAATCCGTCATCTCCGCCGTATTCACCTGAATCGTATCCCTCCCCGCCTGCCAATGCGCCGAAAAGACCACCACCGCGCGCGGCTTCACCCTGGTCGTGATCTCCCGTCCGATGGCCGCTAGCTTTGCGTACGCGGGGTGTTCCTGGTCGTACATGACGTTGGGCTGTTGTTGTTAATACCATGCGATACGTATATATATACATGTATACTACAGCAGCGAACAGGGGTCACATTTAAAATGGACGAACAAGAAGGAACTCACCCCCCCATGACTCAAAAAGTACACCGGCGTGCGGCCCATCGTGCCGTGCGTTGCTGGTGTAGTACCAACGGGCGAGGAGGTAGTAGCCAAGGAAGAAGAAGACCGCCCTGCACTCGCAGCCGGCGCGAACAGACGTCTCAGGCGGAACAGATTGGCGGTGGATTCTGAAACCGGTAGAAATAGGGCGATGAGGATCGCAACGACAAGAGTGATGAGTGAGAGTAAGAAGATTGTCGACGGTCGTTTGTGTTGTGCTTCAACGTCGTTGGATGAACTGCCACTGGAAGACATAGGCTATATACAGCTGTAGGAGTGTCTCTCTAGGTAGGTCGTGTTCCCGAGTGAGTGTGTATAGTCCAGTCCTATATAGAGATATATGCAGTTAGAAACTTCCAGTCTAAGGTATAGTAATCATCACAAATCAACCCCCGCTGACACTCGTTTCTTTGTTTCGGAAGGCCAAATCAATGTCGGCCTGTTGGCGATTATTGAGCCGATCGGCCCGGATTGGTCAGGAGCGCGGAAATGGTGCCGCGCTCGCCTCAGGCCATATTCTGTGGCCTCAGGCAGCGATGTTTATATTGGTGTCTTCGAGTATACTATTGCCAACTCTACAATAGGGAATGAGGTTCAGAATGTTCACAGTGTAGTTAATTAAGAGAATGTGCTATGGAACTGGGTACTACGCTGGAACCATGCGAATAGCTTGTTTTACTGTAATCTAGATTGTCCAACATAGCTCTATATATCCAAACCACTAACCAGTTGCCAAACCCTACATATCCGGACGCCAGTTGGTCAGAGGTACAAGATGTGCTAGCATGCTAACCACCTCCCGGTCTTCAGAACGACCCATGCGCCTATACACCGAGTCCCAGTTCTGAGGGTATCTGCTTGTTCAGCACTGGCAAGCACCCATCTTCCATAAAGGATCCATGACCAAGCAAAAGAAAGAAGAAGAGAAGAAAGAAAAAGGAAACGGAAAAAGGAAGAAGAAAGGAAAATGGAAAAGTTGGAAAAAAGAAAAGGCTGATAAGAAATCATCATACTACACTCTTCTACATTACAACACAATCCCCGTCGTTCTGCTTCTGCTGGTTGACCGCCGATCGAGACAGCCGCGTCTTTTGCATCCGCGCTCCGCCCTTCTTGAGTTCTTCCAAGCGCTCGCGAGCTTTGGGGAATCCTTGGGCTAAAACGAACAGTCAGTATTGGTCGAATCATGCGAGGATCAGTAGGGAAGAAAGACGTACCAGCAGCCCGCCAATACCATCGTTTGGCATCGTCCAGGTTGGCGGCGACGCCGATACCGACTTCGGTGAAATAACCCATGGCGTGCTCGGCTTTGGGCAGGCCCGCCATAGCGGCCTTGCGCGCCCACAGGTACGCTTCGGTGTCTGTCTGTTGGAGGATGCCCTCCGCGCCGGTGAGGTACCAGCCACTCAGCGCCAGCTCGCTCTGGTGTTCGCCTTGCGCGGCCGCGTGCGTGTACCAGATGATACTCTGCCGGGGATCGACCGGACAGCCCATCAAACCGTACTCGTAGGCTGCGCCCAGGCGGAATTGGGAGAACTTGTACCCCAGCTCTCCCGCTTGATGGAACAATTGACAGGCATATGCTTCGTCCCGGATGATTACATCGTTGGGGCTCGCACTGGAATACATGAGGGCAAGCTCATGCAGCGCGTGAGGATTTTCCGCGTCGGCGCGCTCCGCCGCACGCTTCAACCAGGAAATGCCCTCCTTGGGGTTCTTCGGTTGGCCCAGCAGCCCCTTGAACAGGACCATGCCCATCTTATACATAGCCGGGGGGTCTCCCAGGGACGCCGAACGCTTGTACCACTGCACCGCCTTGGCAGCATCGCGCTTGGTTCCGCCACCCTCTTCCTGGCCAATCTCGCAGCAGACCGCCACGCGGTACGCGGCTTGCGCATGCCCGGCCTTGGCGGCGGAATGATACAGATTGTATGCCTCCTTGTTGTCCACCTGAAGACCAAGCTGGCCCTGGCCGTAGCAGTCGGCCATGTAGAATTGCGCCTCGGTATTCCCGTTGGAGACCAACTTTTTGACGATCTTGTACGCCTCATTCACATATTTCTCCCGAGCTTTGGTCTTGCCCTTCGTGTCCAGGTGCGCACTGTCCACGAGGACCGTCGAGGCTTCGACCAATTTCTTCGCAAGCTCCAGTTGGAGTTTGGGGTCGGCCGATTTGCCCTTGGTCTGTTGCTGCAGCCGCTGGATCTCTTCATGGGTAACGGGCTTAGGCGCCGGCGGCTGAGCGGGCTGGACCTGCACGGGAGCCGCTTGGGGGGCGGCATTAGCATACTGGCGCACCGGTGCCGGCTTGCTCCCCTGGTCGTGGCCCGGGCGGAAGGGCGCAGGATGGTGCGGCAACGCATCTGGGTTCTGATCAGGATCCATAGCTTCCGGTTCCTTTACCGGTGCGTGATCTGTGATAAAACCCGACTGGTTGGCCCGATATGGCCGAGGGGGCGCATTGCCAGGATATCCTTGCATGGGGGTCCCGCGACCGCCCGGGGGCGGCCCATATTGTCCGTTGGGTTGTTGATTATAAGGGTCCTGGTGAAAATTGAACCCGTCCGGCTGATATCCTGCAGGTGCCGATTGCGGTTCTGGGAGGTCAAAGTGAAACCCAGCATTGGCGAACTGGTTGGATTTGTCGCCCCGGCTCAAGTCCGGCTGGGACTGGGCGTGGTGCATTTGGCCCGCCTGCGGCTGGAATGCGGTATACTGGTTCGTCGATGGCGCCGCTGGTTTCTTCTGAGCCGGCGTCTCCAGACCCGGCAGACTCTCGTCGATCGTACCACCCTTATTCGCGTCGAAATTCGGCATGTCCGGTTCATCTGGGGCGCTGTTGTAGTAGCTGTCCAGCAAATCCTCGGTGTCGTTATGGTCCCTGCCACCGTAGCCGGGATCCTCATACCTGGACTGCCCCGGGTATTGCGAACCGCCCGGTCCCCCGCCACCCACGGGCATGGTTGCGCTGCGGTTCATGCCCGGCATCGGTGGAGGGCCATGCGGATCCGCGTAGGGGCCAGGAGGGCGTCCTGCACTGGCGGATCTAGACGGGCCAGGCGGATAGTTGCCCCTACTGCTAGATCCTGACCTCGAAGGTCGCACCCCATCCGGCCTTCTTCCGCCGGCGGTCCCGGGTCGATCTGGCATCCGTCCATTTATGTCCATGGCAGCCATGCCCCGTTCTATCCCTCTCGGTCCAGGAGGTCCGCGCGGGTCGCGGGGCGGAAACATGGGGAACGGATTGTCCTGCGGCATCCTGTCGGCGGGCGAACGACCAGCTGGAATACACGTCAATATCTGCGGGGAGACAACATGCGAAACGGTCGCACTCACGAGGCTTCATCCGGTCTCTCGGAGGCGGTCTGCGACGAGGGTCATAGCCCGGCGGAGGTCGCCCACCATGAGCATATCCTCTATCACGTGGCGGCTCCATGGGGGGGTAACCTCCACGAGGGTGTCGGGGTGGACCTCGTGGAGGCCCATGAGACCTCGGTGTGTATGACTCCGGGGGGTAATCGTACCCCGCATCATCATAGTAGCCTCCATCCCCGTATCCATTGTTATAACCATAGTCGGCGTATGCATCTGGCGGCGGGGGTGGATAACCCGCGCGCGGAGGACGAGGGCCGAACTGCCTCGTGGGAGGTGCACGCTGCTGCGGGTACGCCATGGCAGGCCCAATGGCGGGTAACACTCTGAGACTAGGCGTCAAGCGTGACCAGGGTCGTCGGTCAATAAGAAAGCTCCGTCACAAGAACACCCCCTATTCCCAAGGAAAAGTCCAAGCGGTCTAAGTGTTTATCGGCGACGGATCACAAGTCTGGGTCACTATTTATTCCAGGAACTAGACATTAGTCCATGAACCGGATCGCAAAATCAACTGCAGCGCATCGCTTACTAGTACTCCGGTTTCCTAAAGAGCGATAGTCGTGGGAAACCTTCAGCAAGCGCATAAACAGTGCGCGACCACTCCTTCCACGTTCATGCGCCCAGTACCTGTCGCGCCCGTAGTAATCAAGGCCACACAGTCAGCGCAAATGACCTGGAACACCCGAGCGCGGTCGAACGGCCCAAGCGCCAACGAAACAGCACTCCCAAACGACCGACGTGAGGATTGGGCTTCTTCGTTGGGAATGAAGAAGAACGTGGGAAGGGGAGGACAAACAGTACGGGCGGAGAGATAATGACAGAAAGGAAGACAAAGCTTCCGAGGTAAAGAGCGTGCGTCAAGGTTGTCTAAACCAAAGAAGATTGAAATTAGGGGCAAAAATAAGGACACAGAAAGGATCAGAATGACGATAAAAGTGAAGGTAGAAAAGAGAGGGGAGAGAAGGGAGAGTGAGGTGGAAGGGAAGTCGGCAATGAGGGGGGAATGATAGAATTTAGGAGGGTGTCGGGGGACGAGGTACCAGTCAAGTAATGAACGTACTGAGCGGGTACTTTCCCCGTCGAGGGATGGTCAATAATCAGCAAACTGCATCCCAATCCACCACCCATTCAACCGCAATAGGATCATTATTTCTCCTACAGAGAATGCACTGGATTCATTTCATTTCCCGAGGCGACTGCGGATTACACATCTACTTGTTCCACGTTCCTTGAATTGCCAATTAGGCAAACCAAAGAACAGTCAAGAATGGGGGAGAAATGACCCACGTCTCAGGCTTTATGCCAAGATCCCCCGCTGTCTGTTTCTCTACGTTGTTAATTTAACTATTTAATATAGATTGTCCCGTCCCCAGAAGTATAATCCCGTCAAGGTTCCGCGAGGAGACGCCCAAGAGTAGGGACCGAACTCGATTGGTATACTACTACATGCGCTGCTTGGCCGTGTATGGAGGGACTCTGGACCCCACGCTTAATGTCACAGGCTCCCATCTTCAAAGACATCTATGCCAACCGAGGGTTGAATATGTGGAAAGCGTAGTTCACTGGTTGGTTCAATATGTCCATCAGGGTCGGTGCACCACGTATTGGATGAATCGCCATTGTAATACACCCCAGGAGCACGAGTCGGTGTCACTCAACCCAATCAAGAGTCCAAGATCTGCTCTATACGACGATTGGAGCTCCCAGATTCCTTTTATCTCCTGAGCGCGTCAGATTCCTTTGCGACACGCCCTTGCAGAATCGGCGTATCAGATTGCTGATCTCGCCGTGGAGGTGGAGCCTCGGGCCCTCCTTGCTTCTGGAATGCTCGTTCATCGAGTCCATTGTCAACATGGGACGAGGGGACCGTGCCATGACATTGAAGGGATGTGCATGTGCGATCCGGTCGAAGCAGGGCTCAACGGTCTATAAATAAATAAATAAGCAGCAAACAAAGAATCCAAAGAGATGGATCTATTGAGCGGGTACCAGCACTGCAGCAAACCCTTCAGGTCCGAATCCGTAAGATAATGATCATCTCTGGCTTAGCGCGCGAGAAGATCCCAGTATCCCTCAGAGAATTCCCCTGCAGGGCCTTTTTCCGGGCCGTGGTTCACAGCAGCTATAGTCTCCAAGCCGAGTCTTGACCGAGGCGATAGATAAAGTCACGGTTAGTAAAGACACCCCGTCCGACCCAAACATTGCAATCGCAAGTTGCTTTAAAATTGATAGAAATGCCTCGCAGGATCAAGTTAGCGTCAACCAAAAAGCAGCCCAAGTGGAGCAATAAGAACTTTTCAGTGGATTGAACTGTGAAGTGTGATGACTCTGATTGGTAACCGGGATGCCGCGGCTTCTTACTGTGCCACAGTCACGTCTACACAAGCCACAGTTTTCGTTGCACCGCCACATCGCGACCGACAACGATGATGCTATCCGATCCCGCCAACCAGCCAGGCGATGTGCATTTCTCATCAGACTACCCAAACGACACCGACCCAATCCTACCGACCACTCCGGATACTCCATAATTGTCTAGGACAGAACCCATTGGCCTAATTTACGACCTCCCCTCACATCCACATAACACCCACCACCATGTCGCGAGCAGGAACGTGGTTGAAAATGCTGGGAACGTAAGACGCTCCCTGTCCTGGTCCCAACACACCCTTTCTATCCATCTTGTATCTGACGCAATTGTGATCACTCCAGCGGCATCGTCATTTGTGTCGGCGGTCCCGCATTGGTCCAGTCCATCCGCCCCACCGACGAAGAACTCTTCAAGCGATACAACCCCGATCTGCAGAAGCGCAGCCTGGAAGAGGGCGACCGCCGCGCGCAGGAATTCGACGACTACGTCAACCGGTTAAAGCAGTGGTCCAAGTCGGATAAGTCGAGTTCGTTGTCCCGTCCACCGTCCCCCTTGGAATACTTGTTAGAGCGCCGGCATCTAATGTGGTGTTTTGCTGTCTAGTCTGGTACGCGGCACAGGAACAACAGGAGCAGAAACGATCGGAACTCGAGGCGCAGCGGAGTCACGCGAAGGACGAGGCGCGCGCACAACGCGAGGAGATGCGCAAAGAGCTGTTGGGGGATAAATAGGGTGGCTGACTGCCATGATAGACGCTTGTCCTGCCGTGTGTGTGGTTCGCGGCTGGGTTTGTTGGTTGGGGATCGGAATATGAGGACATGCCCGCCCTGATATTGTATTTATAATTGCGTTCTATGGGCCAGGGTTGAACATTTCTCTCGCATGGGGGCTTTGCTTGGATTGATCTTTTGACTTGTACAATAAGCTGGCTTTATGAGTTAACGACAGTGTGTCAGTCTGGTATTCCTGGAAATTTCAACCAACTGTATGTACGATAAGGTTCTTGCGACACGGTTCTCCTCGGCTTTCAGGTGATTTCTGTGTTTGGAACAGGTGATCCCGAGTCTGCCGCTAGAGGACTATTCTGTCCGGGGAATTGAAGGCTCAGGCGGCTAACTACTAAATTTAAATCTGACAGTGACGCCATAGATCTGAGGATTGGTTTTGAGGTGTGCGATCTGCAGCGTGTAGGGCTGGCATTAGTTGTCAGCGTGGCGGGGAAGGGATTATTTTTTTTTTTCTATTTTCATTCATTTATTTATTTTGATTACAACTTACATACACGTTATGATCTGCCATGCAGGGCATGTGCCGTACCAATATTACATGTACTGGACGCTACAGAATCCATTTATAGAACCCGATCATTCAGCCAGACAAGGTCTACATGATGCAAATCAACTTTGTGAGTACAACCCAACAGGACCGTTAGATTAGACTAACCAAGGATGGCAGACATTGAAATACTAAACCCGGAAAGGGTGGGCATTGGCGAGTGAGGGTGTCAAGGTGGTAAGGATCCACGATCATTCCACTGATCGGCTTCCAGACTCAGACCGACTCTGGCGACCGTGGCAGAAGAGGAGAGGACACTTACTAGTGGCCGGGTAGAGATCGCCACGTGAAGGGGTACAGCCTCTTCTGTTTCTCGAGCAACCATACAGAGCAGTACCTCCTACGGTACAGAGCACCTTTAAGTAACTCAATAGGGACATATTGACTGTACATGTCCTGGTTCAATTCAATTCCTGCCTGATATTCCAGACAGTCACATGATGCCACTTGTAGGTGCACGAATGCTCCACCGGTGCCGAATACTATTTGTATAGCCACGGATAGTGAGATATAAATAATTACGTTGCTACCTAATTTCAGCACCTCGTAGTTTTATATCCGTTTTCTTAATACACCTCCATTGACCAGTATAATACGTTGAAAAAAAATAAAATAAAATAAAAAATAAAAAAACAAGAATATATATATAGGTCTATTTACACCCAGAAAGACCCCTAACTTCGCCCGCGTCTCTTTGTTTCGTCTATATGACCGCACGGGATTGGCTGCCTGGACCTTGCCTTCCCAATTGCGGTGGCTAGAGTCACGTGACCGAACCCGACAGAACCGAAACGCCTGTAATCTCCAAAGGCGGGCGGCGACTTGTCAGCTTCACTCCAGCAACACCTCCCTCACTTTTTCATCCCACTTCATCCGATCCCGTCGACACTCCGCGGTCCCTAGCCTGTCCTTCATCGGGAGTCGCAATCTGTGCTACTGGCCCCGTCGTTTCGATCGTTCCTCTCCGCCCCCTCAACCGCGAAATCGACCGATCCCTGAATCCCCATATCTAGATCATCTGGTGACCCACCAGGTCCTACGACTGGAATATCCCATCTTTCTGCGTCTCTTAAAGAACCAGAATCATGTCTGAGCAACCTTACGACCCCTACATCCCCTCGGGCTCCAACGGGGCCTCCGGCCAGGCGGCGCAAAATGGCGACCCCAGGACCCGCGAAATTGACAAGGTAAGCTGAGCCATCGATCCTTTGTATCCGCGGCCGCATGGCGACGATTAGCATCCAGGGGGTGGTTCGGTCGGGTGAGATGAATGGGATTCCCTATTGTCGTGTTAGGGACCGTTCAAGTCACTTGGAAACCACGCGATACTACCCCTGACTTTACATGGCTGTCGCGGCACCCCGTTCGTCCGTGCAGATTAGACTGACGTGTTCATCGCCGCAATAGAAAATCCAAGAGACTGTCGACACCATGCGCTCGAATATCTTCAAGGTTTCGGAGCGTGGCGAGCGTCTAGACTCGCTCCAGGATAAGACGGATAACCTGGCCACATCGGCGCAGGGCTTCCGTCGGGGTGCCAACCGCGTCCGAAAGCAGATGTGGTGGAAGGATATGAAGATGCGTGTATGCTTGGTCATCTGCATCATCATCCTGCTTGTCGTGATTATTGTCCCTGCTGGTATGTCTTACCCTTGTGCAGACCTTCGGGAGATATCTGCGACCGTGCTGACCGCTCCCTTCGCTAGTTGTCACTACCACAAAATAAGCCACGAACGCAGCGACCGTCATGTTTTTCTTGGGAATGGATGTTTTTTCCAGCTGGATCATCTGTGTTGAAGCTTTGTTCTCAGCCACTAATACCTCATGTTCTTTTGCTTTTCTTTTTCCTCGGGCGTCACGCACGTTTGTCCTCACGAATAAATCTGGTCTCCGAAAGTCTCTGGTGCTGCGAGCCGATCTGATTTTGGAATGAGGCCATGCCATACGATCCGTCGACGGTGAAGATGTACATGATACTCCGGTGCTTGCTTGTGTTTGAGTACGCTTTTCCTTTTTCTTTTTTTCTTATGTCTCTTTCTTATGTCCGTCCTGTTTCCTTAGCTCTATAATGAATGCTCTACCATACATGATTGAAGTGATCATTGCACTCGGGCGCCCTGTAGTAGTTGACATGCCCATTTGTAGAGCGCAAAGAGAAAATAGTTGCCTCAGGCGTGTATTGTGCACGGCCCCTCTATAGCAGCCATATGGAACATCGACGGTAGAATACGATGGAAATATAGCCACGGGTTTTATATATTCTATCTCATTGATATAGAAGCCCTCGATATTTGGTTCTACGGCCATACTGGCGCTGAACGATTGACCCCCCGTGCTGAAAATTCGCGGACGGATGGATCAATATATATATTCCGAAGTGTGCCACAGCCACAGCAGCACAATTCAACTCAAGAACATACCTACAATCTCCAGGCCCAAGAAAATAAATCCTCGAAGGCTCGATGTGTTGACCATCATCGAATCTGTGATGATTTTATTATATTACCTCTCTGTGATGACGAGGTCTTGCCACTCGTTGAGCGAGGGAGTTACGTACACTTCATTTTGTCTCTGTACCTGTTGGTTGCTCTTTCATAAAGAGTATCAGTGTTATGACTTGCTCGGTTGGTTTGAAAATGTAACATGTTATTATTTTCAGACGTGAGCCTCTTCTACACAGGAGGAGGAGGATGAGGGCGGCCGTTTATTGATTCTATGGCTTATACTACCTAGGTACCTACGCGTGTGTGAGGTGCTTGTATAGAATAGCATGCCAGGTTGACCTGCTTGTTGATTACCTACCTACCTCCAGGTACCTTCCTTAAGTAAGGTAACTAGGTATCATCCCGCGTACTTCAAGGTATATATAGACCATTATGTCTGCTAAATATAGGCATAGGTCAGAGAAACCCGATCACAGGGCCTCCGGTTAACCAGTCCTATTCCATTAATAGAAGCATGCATGTCTGTCACTATGCATGTCAGCAGTAATAGTAACATGTTTGGTAGTACCAGGCAGGGGTATTGTACATACTGAGCAAGGTCTTGCTGGTATTGTCCTACCAGGTTCAGGCCATGTTCTCGTGTGTTTGTGTGTGTGGGACTTTAGTCAGAGGGGATATCATCGACGGACGAACGTCTTTTACCTTGGTAATGATTGTTGAAAAATGCTTTTATGTAGAGTATAGAGCAGAGCGCGTGGATATAATAAAGCAAGTACACTGGTATTCCCAGTCTACGGTGGACGACATTGTGAGCCAATTTCACAAATAGTATGAGTCCCGGATCGGTTGATATTATTGCCCTCCATGGTACAGTTTGCGAGTATCAGTTGATAGATTATTATAATGAGGCTGTAAGGGGAACGATAGATATCGATATCGTGCGTTCTCCCAGGGGGATGGATGATGTTGATAGATTTATATTGGTATAGGTAAAAAGCGAGACCGGTCTTGACAATCTATACTACGGAGGGATAACGCTCAGCTGAATGGATAGTATCTCAGATTAGCAGCATAAGAAAAGTCTATGCTGTAGTATTAATGGAATAGTTCGTACCTACTAACATCACGCCATATTATACTCTGCCTGTCATAAAATGATGGGTCTCCGATGGGTAGGCGACGCGACACCCTATCGGCTGTCTGTATACGACAACGGGACATAAACATACCAGTGCACATTGAGGCTAGACCAGGCCTTCGAACCGCTTAGTAGTCTCGTGCCCCTGTTTGAGCTCGTGTCATTTGGGCTAGAGCATAAGAATAGGTGCAAGATCGAAAGGCACAGGGAACTCCGGAGGTCACATATTGGAAACTGGAAATGATTTTACTTTGGTGTTCTATCTAGATCAGTCGCATTGTTTGACCGGTTATAAAGACCAGGATTATATCCTAGAAGGCCACGTTCGTCGAGGGTGGTCAATGGCGATTTTTATTCGCTTGGAATTAGAGAAGTATGTAAATAGAGCACGGCTCGTTTCGCCGACCCCGTTCTGGGAGCACACACATTGATCATGGAAAGCAGTGGCTACGCTACGCTTACCTTTCTCTGGAATTGATAGAATTCCGCATGGAAGATTGATAAGTTTATCTCAGCGCCAATACCCTCGGAGACCATCCGGCTGGAAAACTAAGAACCATCCGCTCCTTCGAACAGGGATAAAATCCGCCGATCGCCGCTGCAAGGCCAAGACGTGGCCAAGGCGGCGGCGTCAAATGCGCTAAAGACCTGGAGTCGATCCGCAGTGAAAATCTCTGCTTGATGACCATGTGGTGAGAATTTGCGAGAGTTGGTTCCATGTCAGACCATGTCGATACGTCACAAGCGGAATTGGCCGCCAGCTAACGTGTCAGAGGACAATACCCTAGTAGGGACCCTAGTCACCGAAGGACCTTAGTGAGCGTCTGCGGGTTGGGGCCGAGTCGAGCTAACAAAGCCATCAAAATGGGCCCATGAGCGATGCGCCGTGACTGGTGAAGGAGAACCGAGGTGGACCAGAAGGCTGAAGGAGGCTTTCGCTAAAAGATCAGATAACGAGAGGGCCCCATTGACGACGTGAATCCGTTGGCATTATTCGTCAACGGTGGACCACCGTGAGATCTGATAATCATAATCTTTCCCGAAGAGGGTGGACTCTGTGCAAGACCAATTTTCCATTCCGTGCAGAAGACGAATGACACCGTTGGGCTTCGGGCAGTGGTGGGGACGGACAAATGAAGGTCGAGAGTCCACGGGGATGAATCGGGTGGACTGGATATTATGGCCGTGTTTGGGATGGATTTGGTTCCCCTCTTTTATTTTTTTTCTTCGGATGTTTCCTTTCATGTCATTTCCACACAATTTTCCTTCCTCTCTACCTGATCTATTCCGTGTTGGTGCAGTCACCCTGGTCGGCTCCGATAGTCGGTGCCAAGAATCCAGAGACCAAGATCTGTGGGTTCGGGTCATTAATCACTCATACATTGGGGACAGAGGGAGTAAGGGGAGGGATTAGATGGGAAATGGCTCAGCCAGTGAACCCGATAGCAATAATCACGACCAATATGATAGAGTTGAGCCAGAGATGTAGTCCGCTTGGAAAATCCCTCGTCGAGTAGAGGTATAAAGAGAGGACAGGAATTACTTAGTTTGGTATTTAGCAGGAGAGTCACTAAGTTGGATTGAGTCAACCCGTAAAGGCGGTGCGGCTGACTAAGGGCAGAATCCTCACGCCTCCACTTCGTCTTTTTTCCCTTCCAAACTCCGGTTGACTCCTCGTCCGCTGATTTCTCTCCTCCCCCCTCTATCCTCCCTCTTCCTCTCCCCTCCTCTCTCGACTGGGACGTTCAATCAACGGCTTCCTCCTTCCTCCCCTCCCTCCTCACCATCAACCCCCTCTCCCCTTGATTTCCAATTCTCTGTCCCCGAAGCTGCCGCATGCTGGTTGACAAGATGTTCTCCCTTCGCACCGCCGTGCGGAGAACTTCGACCGCGACTCGAGCCCTCTCCGCACAACACACCGTCTGCTCGGCGAGACTGTCCTCTCCCTATGCCCGTCACTCGCTTCGGGCCTCGGCCGTGCCTTTACTGCAGGGTCG
Source organism: Aspergillus neotritici (assembly GCA_023619815.1). Lineage (NCBI taxonomy): Eukaryota > Fungi > Ascomycota > Eurotiomycetes > Eurotiales > Aspergillaceae > Aspergillus > Aspergillus neotritici. Next base: position 12,355 of record JALZYL010000042.1, on the reverse strand, counting down.
TCACTACTCCCGTGCCGCCGACCCGCATCTCTCGACGACCCGCTCCACCGTCGTCCAGCTGCTGAGCAACATCGGCTCCAAGCGCGAGGTCCAGCAGTACCTCTCCCATTTTACCTCCGTTTCCTCTCAGCAGTTCGCCGTGATCAAGGTCGGTGGTGCGATCATTACCGAACACCTGGAGACCCTGTCCTCCGCGCTGGCCTTCTTGAACGGTGTCGGACTCTACCCGATTGTGGTGCACGGTGCCGGACCCCAGCTCAACCGCATGCTCGAGGATGCCGGTGTGGAACCCCAGTTCGAGGATGGAATCCGCGTGACCGACGGCAAGACGCTGGCGTTGGCCCGGAAGTTGTTCCTGGAGGAGAACCTGAAGCTGATCGAGGAGTTGGAGCGTATGGGGGTGAGGGCCCGTCCCGTCACCGCGGGCGTGTTCTCCGCGGACTACCTCGACAAGCAGAAGTACAACCTGGTCGGTAAGATCAACGGTGTTAACAAGAAGCCCATTGAGTCGGCCATCTCCGCGGGCTGTCTGCCCATCCTGACGTCCATGGCCGAGACCCCGGATGGCCAGGTCCTGAACGTCAACGCCGACGTGGCCGCCGGCGAGCTGGCTCGTGCCCTCCAGCCCCTCAAGATCGTCTACCTCGCCGAGAAGGGTGGCCTGTTCAACGGCGACACGGGCGAGAAGATCTCCGCCATCAACCTGGACGAGGAGTATGAGCACCTCATGCAGCAATGGTGGGTGCGTCATGGCACTCGCCTGAAGATCAAGGAGATGAAGGATCTGCTCAACGACCTGCCCCGCACCTCCAGCGTGGCCATCATCCACCCCGCCGATCTCCAGAAGGAGCTGTTCACCGACTCGGGTGCCGGTACCCTGATCCGCCGGGGTAACAAAGTGCACATCAAGACCTCCCTCGCCGAGTTTGAGGATCTGCAGAAGTTGAAGGAGGTGCTGGTCCGCGACCGCGAGGGACTTGACGCCCGCGCGACGGTCGATCGCTATGTGGAAGGCCTGAAGGAGCGCGACTTCAAGGTCTACTACGATGAGCCCATGGAGGCCTTGGCCGTGGTGTTGCCGCCCCAGAGCGATGCCACCACGCCTCTGGCCCACCTGGCCACTTTCACCATCACCAAGTCGGGGTGGCTTACCAACGTCGCCGACAATGTGTTCGCCTCCATCAAGAAGGACTTCCCCAAGTTGGTCTGGACCGTCAAGGAGGACGACGAGAACCTGACCTGGTTCTTCGACAAGGCCGATGGTAGCCTGAGCCGGGACGGCGAGGTCCTGTTCTGGTACGGGATCGAGAACGGCGAGGAGGTCAAGCAGCTGGTCCAGGAGTTCAACAAGAACGGCCGTCAGATGTTTGGCGACCTGAACCTTGAGTCCCGCCTGCACCGTGCCGCCCAGGCGGCCACGAACATCGGCAAGGGCTTTGGCGCCAGCGCCGCTTCGACGGAGCAGAAGCGTACCTTCTCCTCCACCGGCAACGCCCTGCGTGCCGCTCGCTCGGGCCGTCCCATGGTCCCCGTGAACGCCGTGCGCACGTTCGCCACCACCAACCCGAACCCGCCTCTCGGCGAGAAGAACATGTCCAACACCCAGCCATCCAAGGTGGCCCTCATTGGCGCCCGCGGTTACACGGGCCAGGCCCTGATCAGCCTGATCAACGCCCACCCGCACCTGGACCTGCGCCACGTCTCGTCGCGCGAGCTGGTGGGGAAGCCGCTGCAGGGCTATGACAAGCGCGAGATCATCTACGAGAACCTGAGCCCCGAGGATGTCAAGCGCATGGCTGAGAACGGCGACGTCGACTGCTGGGTCATGGCGCTGCCGAACGGCGTGTGCAAGCCTTTCGTGGACGCCGTCGACCAGGGTGCCCCCAAGGGCAACGTGATCGTCGACCTCAGTGCTGACTACCGGTTTGACGGCAACTGGACCTACGGTCTGCCGGAGCTGATCAACCGCTCGAACATCGCCCAGGCTACCCGCATCTCCAACCCCGGCTGCTACGCGACCGCTGCCCAGATCGGCATTGCCCCCCTCGTTCCCTTCCTCGCCGGCCAGCCCACCATCTTCGGTGTTTCCGGTTACTCGGGCGCTGGCACCAAGCCCAGCCCCAAGAACGACGTGGAGTTCCTGACCAACAACATCATCCCCTACAGCCTGACGGGCCACATCCACGAGAAGGAGATTGGCTATCAGCTTGGTGCTAGCGTTGCCTTCGTCCCTCACGTTGCCGTGTGGTTCCAGGGTATCCATGTATGTCCCTCCTAATCCCCTCCATCCTGAGCGACCACTAAACCACCTTTTCTGCAGCACACCATCAGCATCCCCCTGAAGGAGAAGATGTCCTCTCGTGACATCCGTAACCTCTTCCACGAGCGCTATGCCGGCGAGAAGCTGGTGAAGATTGTGGGCGAGCCCCCTCTGGTTAAGGATATTGCTGGTCGCCATGGTGTGGAGGTCGGCGGCTTCGCTGTTGATGCCACCGGCACGCGGGCCGTTATCTGCGCCACCATCGATAACCTGCTGAAGGGTGCCGCTACTCAGTGCCTCCGTAAGTTTCCGTGAGATCGATGATCCTGTCTACGATTTTACTAACGTAATTCACAGAGAACATGAACCTTGCCCTCGGCTACGGTGAATACGAAGGCATCCCTCTCGAATAGACTTGTCCTGTCTCCGCCCGTATAATCTTGGTATAGCCCCAGGGCAGGTATATGAAGTGTTACGCTATCAGGATTCGATCTCCCGTTTACTCTGCACTCTTCGAGTCCGAGTCACGGACGGTTCTTCCTTTCCTGTCGCCTATTTGGTTCCGTCTCTTTTCTCTTTTCCTCTTGTGTCATCGTTTAGTTTGATCTGTCGCATATATCATACCCCGCGTGCATCTTCGTCGATTGCTATGGTGGGAGATCATATGTAAGGGTTTTCCTTTTATCGCCTCTTGCTATGTTTTTCCATAACAAACACGGTCGCTGTTTTGTTTTCCTTGACTGTTTTGTTATTCCAATAGAAGCCAGGCTATCCTTTCTGTACTCTTTGTGGATATTTTCTTTTTTACCTATATTTTCCCGTGCCGTTTTTCTCCATCCCACGCAGAAAAGTAAGGCTTTCTGATGGGATAATGTTGTTGGCGCTCGGGGGTTGTTGATTGATGGATAGAAGAGGGAATGAAAAAAAGTCTTTTCTTCTTTTCTTTCTTTCACCTAGACTGATCTTTCTCCCTTACGCATCTGGGAATTGTAGACAAGGTCGCATGTTGACTGTTGACACAAGCTGGCTGGTTGGCCACCTCAGGCAGACTCTGAGCAAATATCTGTCGTCTTCACTTCTCGTCCCCCAACCTTTCTCATCACATCTTCTTACCACTCCCACTTCCATCATCATTCTTTCTTCTGAGTTAGAGAGTTGAAGATCGTCAAGACCATCTGGAGTCATCTAACAGGAGATTCGCTGAGCCTTACGAGGCATCATTAATAGAATACCAAGAGGCGAGTAATTCCGTGAGAAGCCCACTGCACCTCGACTTTGGCTAATGTCATTGTGCGCTCCCATAGTAATCCCATGCCAGATTGAAGCCTGAACATCGTATTTGACAATCCATTGACCACTGGTTCCCAGCGGAGAGTTCATTACATCGGCCATCATCCAGAACATTGTCATTGTTGTACGCTTCGAATCTAGCAACACGCGTACCAACCACGAGATAATCTACTGGCCTCACGGGTCGGGTTACGACAGTCTCTTTATACCTCATCCACAAGGCCATCGGTACGACCAGGTTCACTCGCGTAGAAACGCGTCCGGAAAGAACCCAAGATGTTCTATAGCCATGAAAGTGAGATACCATACTTAGACTTATATCAATCATTTGACTCGCTGACAAGTTTCCTTCCATCTAGTACTCACGTCCCCCGAACACGGCGTTGCTACGATATGGTATGTGCCGATGAGCCATACTTGTCGTGGGGAGAAGAAAAATGTGAGCTAACCATGGGAATAACTACTGGGATCCAGGCTGGTGGCAACTCTAGGCTCCAAGTCTATCACGCGGAGACTGAATCGCAAGGCGATATTGGACGTAGATGTTCCCAGAGCCTGCGGTGTGATCAAGGACCCGGAGGCCCCAATGGCGCTGAGACTTCAGGGGAACTTACTGTAAGCGATTAGATAGGAATCTCACGTCTTTATGCAAGATGGCTAACGTGACTGATTGAACGTGTAGGTACGGAGTCTCTCGAGTCCATAATCAGCAATGCGGTTATACACTTACCGATGTTCAGGCGATACATGACAGGATGAGATCTCTGTTTAGGGTCATGGCTGGGGGAGGGTTAGACCCGAGTGCTGGGAAAGTCAGGTTCGTCAGCCTTGTGAAAGGCCTTGCTTTGACGTCGCTCAATTTACTTCGGCTATCATCTGACATGGCAGCTCAGACCAGAACAGCTCATATTGCCTTACGATCCGACCTTCTTGCCCGAGACTAACTTGCCTGGACTGGGGCTCGACCTATCCAGTTTGGTACTCTCAGAAAACAAGCCATTGAGCCAGCAGTCTTCCGTGTTCTTACCTGCCACACCTGACCTCAATCAATCCTCACTTGCCATGAGTGCCAGCCCTCGTCTCAGCTTCTCGTCCAGCGATATCGCCATGAGGGATTGGGGTCGCTTTGGGTCGGATACAGACGCCACCGGTTCAGTTCAGAAGGGCCTTGGCTTGGCTGGAATTGCTTCTTCTACCTTTGAGGAGGGCGGCGTCCTGCTTCAGCCGGACTTTGAGTTCGACGAGGACGGGAATTTAGTCGAACTTGGGCCCCGTCGTGCTTCTGAAATAGCAAGGCACAGAGAAAGTGATACCCCGATTCCCCGAGAATATGATGAGGACCAACTGCATAACTTGTCGCACCAGCCGATGGCCGTAGAAGATGAGATGGTACTGGTCTCTCAGGAACCTAACCAGTCGTCTCGAGTTCAGTCGACCACAGGCCCATCCGATGTCCCTGTTCAGGAGGAAGAGGAGATAGTGGTGGAGGAGGTGGAGACCGCCCAGGCCACTCATAGAGCATCTAGAGGCCGTGGTAGACGCCAGCCTAGGCCCATAATTTCCGACGAACAGATCGCACTGCGAAATACAGAGCTGGCAGGCCTCAACAATGGATATGTTGAGAATATGGCTGCTGCGGTGCAACAAAAGCTTTATAGCAAACTGTCAACCCAGGCCAAGAAAAATGCCAGTCTCTGGGTCTATGGCCTCGGTATAGGATCTGTGGGTGGCGGGGTAGGCGTCTGCAAGTACCAGCATCCTTTGCACTGTTTCTCAGGAGACGCCTTGTATGAGGCTTTAATTGGCGAGACCCAGGGAAACTCACTCAAGCGCAAACGGCCTTCAGAGACTGGACACGATTCCGATTCCGAGGCGCGGCGAGTACGTGCAAAGGAAGTAGAATACGAGGAGGAAATGGGCCGCGGTGAACATGTAGAGGGAGATGATTTCTGGCGTGAGGTGTGCAATCCTGTCCAATAAACCATACCGTCTTCTAAAACGTGGATTACAGAACGTCGAGATCGGCCGTCAAGCCCCGTTAGTCATTCACGACGGAAGTTCCCAGATGCCATGGAACATCACCGCTTCGGTGCAAAGCTCTCGATTCGGGTCTTCCATCGCGAATACGTTTCGCGGATTTGGAAGCGCCAGCGACGTCTCTTCCCGCCTCATGGGTCACTCTGTGGGATCGTTCAGTACAGATCTAGATATGGCTCAGTTAAGGGGTGGAAGGACACGGAGCCAAGCCAGTGCGAGCCCACTCGCCGGCCGCAGCCTTCCTTTAGACATTGATACGTTGACCGGCTTGGAATACGAAGCTAACGACCTGGCGAACCTGGGAGACCTTGACCTGGGAGATTATCTGCAGACCAATCTCTACTCAGACCAAAACAGTGGCGTCCAGGGTAGAAACCAATTCAATTCCCAGAATACGCACCTCTCCACGTTGGACCAGGAAAGCATTAACTTCCTCGATTTTCTCACCATCAAAATCGAGAGCTACATGACGGCATCCGCCCACGGACCCGATGATACTGCTTTGTCTCGAGTGAAGCAAATCAGATTTTCTGCTCTTATCCCACCGGAGAGCAGTTCTCGTGCTGTGGCGACGCATGGCCTCATGCATACGCTTACCCTGGCAACGAAGGGCTTCATAAATGTTGCACAGGAGCCCTACGAAGATTGCAGTAGCGAGGTGCATGGAACCAGGTACCGCTATGGGGAGATTCATCTTCAGCTGCTGGGGGCGTAGAAAGGTGGGTGGACTGCGAAGATGAGGTGGATGTGGATACTTGTAGGAGTATATTCTACTTATCCTTTCTTTCTGTTGTGTTGTTACTATCTTCACGCTGTTACTTGTGATTTATTATGATTCTATTTTTCTTTTTCTTGTCTTTTTCCTTTATTCACTTTTTCTTTTTCTTTTCTTTTTCTGATTTATTCCCAAGTTTATGGTCTTTTATTTCCGCCATTCGAGATGGGAACCATAAAGTGACTAAAGAGAGAGTGTGGACAAGGAGAAAAGAAGAAAGAAAAGAAACACAGAAATAAAGCCAACGTAAGCCAGACTGCAAATAGTTTTTCAACGCATTGAGGCAATTCCTCCATAAGAATAAGCTGTAGATAATAGAGTACATCCACAATGGTCACGTGTAGTACGCCATTTCTCTGCGCTACTGCAAATCAAATCCCCATTCTCGTCATCCTCCCAACCAACAAACTGTGTCGTTATCTCAAAATCATCCCCCCCGTCCTTTTCATATTGTTGTAACGAGCTCAATGGAAGCATTACCATGCCGTCCAGCGAATACTCTTTCAGGAATTACCACACGAGCTGTTCTGGATTCGACAAGGCCAGTTATTGTGTTGCCTGAAGCGCTACGCGCGTCTCTCACTCTGCATCGCGCTATAGGGCACACTGCGTAGAGGTGGGCCTCTCTGAAACTTGCAGCTCACAGAGCATCGACTGAGGAGCGTTGGTCATATCGTCGCTATCAATAGGATAGATAGAGCGAGGTATACCGTGTTTTCCCCCGCCACGATATGCTTCTGAGCTGAAGACGGGCAGAAACTCTGGGACTACGCAGGCGTGATTACGTTGCCAATGTCGATCCTGCTGTCTACCATCACCATCGATATAAAAATAGGTCAACCTCCAGTGGATAGAAAGGCAGATAGAGAGTGGTACTACACAGCCACACACCTGTACGTACCACAGCGGGGAGGTTCTGACCCAGAGTATACTTCTTCACATAACTACAGCCACTACTCTTAGCATGTTATCTGCATACCTTTAGCACAGTATTCTAGTACACTACATAATATATTCACTCTCACTAGTCTGAGCACTCTACTTTCTTTAGTCACTCAGTCCTTATATACTTTGTCTTTTCTATCTACTTAGCTTTTCTCATTCACTTCTTTCTTTAAGCTTGGTTGTATTTTTTTTTCTTCTAAACTTAAATAGTCTGATAGAAATTCAGATAATTTAATAAAAATATAATTCAACACTACAAAAGCTCGGGTTATCAAATAATATAATCCACTAGATAGTTGGCCTGTGTGGAAAGTTTCATCTTGATTTTCGGCTAGTAGACTGATGTGATGATACAGGACAGTAGAATTAAGATTTGGTGTTATCCCCCCTGTCAACACAGCCTATTAGGATTTGCCACCTGATGTAAAGACCTCACTATTTTACAGTTATTAGTTCTATAACCAGGAAGATATATTTAGCTTTAATACTTACCGGTCCAACATTATCCAAATAGTCACTAGCATTCTCACCACCATCATAACAGTAGTTTCCTGCAGTGCCCGCGTAGCCAACTCCATGTGTAGCATCTTGTCTGCAATAGAACAAGCTTTGTTCCTTATTCCATTTAGTCAGTTCAACGTTCTGCTCCTTCAGAGCATTAGTAATCTCCCAATCATAGTTTCCTGTATGATAGTGTAAGTAGTTTTTCTGAAATGGGTAGATAATATATAACAATACCTATATTCATAAGGTTCCATCCACAGTAATAAACATGGTTTTTGCAGTATCTGGCTGTTGCAGAGGAAGCCAGCAGAGTAAGAAGACCCAGGGAGAGAGAGAGCTTCATGGTGGATTCGTGATAAAAATCAGAAAGTTCAAATGGTTGACTTGGAAGTTGGAATTCAGTATGTTATCAAGCTTGATCAATGATATCTTTACTGATGCTGTTCTCTATTCAACTTTGTTCAACTGGCAGCAGCAGGACAGGTACTTATAGGTACTCTTGAATATCTGTTCATATGCAAGGTTTCTATACAACCATAGAATCTAGAAAACTAATTTACATATTTTAGTGACTATTATTTCCGGTGCTTAGGAATTTTGTACCACCCTAGAATGCTACATTTTTGTCCCTGTCTTAATGGACTAAGAATCTTATATGACTCTATGAGTCTATCTATTTCTGCTTTCAGGAACTAAGAATCTTGTACTACTTGAGAATACTACCTTTTTATCACTGTTTCCAGGAACTAAGAATCTTGTATAACTCTATGTCACGACCCTAGGATCCCTTCGAGCTTCTGCGGTGCTAGTGTTGGTGACTTGGGTTATCAATAAAGAATACTCTATAATCTTTCTATTAGTACTTTGACAATAAGTTAGACAAACCTGAGGTCTCACATAGTAACTGTACTAATTATACTAATTAATAAGATAATCTAATAGTCTGAAGATAACTAACAAGTAAGAAGAGAAGTAAGATATATTAAATATATATATCTAATACTTAGTAGAGTATAGACAAGTAGAAACTAGACTAAATAAATACTTAGACTATATAACTTATATTAAATATAACTAATTAAAGCTATAAATATAGAGTAAATAAATATTCTTATATATTCTCTGCCTATATACTTTCTTATATATTTTTTAAAATAAATAATAAGATATATCTAATCAGCGTGCTATATAATATATACTTTATTATATATCTTCTAAAGTAGATACTTAAGTATATAATTATATAACTTATATATTTCTTAGTCAGGAATCTTAATCCTATTAATAATTAATTAGTATTAGACTTCTACCTGATCATACTATTTTTATAAAGTATTAATCTTATTAAATTTCTATAATATCACTTTTTTCTCTTCTAGTATTTTATTCTTAAAACTTATAAAGATAAGTTCTTTCTTATTATTTATATTATCTATTTCTTTTTATCATATTTTCTTATTATATTAACTTATGTGGCTAATTATTTATTATAATATTAAAAGATTCTTTAAGATAATTATATTATTTCTAATTTATATATTTTCTATAATAATCATGATCTTAATTATATAATAAATTTTAAGAACTAAAATTATACTATCTATACTTGTCATGATTAGTAGTATAAAAAATATTTTTATAATAAAAAGAAGTGATAGTCTATTTATAACTAATATAATAAGATTAATTATAAAATTTAAGAGACTGAAGAGATCTCTATATATTTATTTATAAAATTACTTTATCTTTATAAATAATAAAAATTCTTAAAAGAATATCACTCTAAAATATTAGAGCATGATTCTGTCATGATAACTTATTTAGATAAAAAGAATTTATTAAGTATTAAGAATCTCTAAGAGCTAGATTATCTAACTAATATCTAAGACAGTGCTTAACTTACTATAATATCTAATATTTCTAGTTTATCTTAGATAATAAATAATCTCTTCTTCTAGATAAATATTAATTTTTCTACTAGTAATATTACTAAATTAATTAGTAATAATCTATTAAGTTCTTAATAGATTCTCAGGTATTTTCTGAGGTATTATAATTCTTCTATTTAATTAAATAAAGTAGCTTTTTATTAACTCGCTTATTATTTAGAATTCTTTTAACTTTATATTCCTATTTAGTTTTTTTATTAATTTTTATATTTATTATAATTTAGCTTTCTTTTAGTATAGATTCTAATAATAAGATATAAAAAACTAGGTATATATAATATATTAATATAAGTAATTTTAACTGATAATTAACTATTTTTAATTTCTTTTTAATTCTGAATAATCCTAATTTCTAGTAATTAAGTTTCTGACTTAATTACTTAATTTTAATATTTCTATAGAGTAGAAATATCTTTTCTCTCTCTTTTAAATTTAGTTCTTCTTTTTAGTATTTATTATAGTAGATTACTGCTCTTATATATATAAAATTAATATTTTTTATTAGCTATTTATATAGTATTTTAAGTATTATTATTACTTCTTATACTTATTTTAACACTACTTTCTTATTTCTTAATTTCTTATATATTATTAGATAGTAATCATAATTTATATAGAATAGCATCTCCTGTGTGATTACATGTGTGGTATTATTATATATAAATTATACTATTAGTAGATATTATTTCTAATTATTCTATTTATAATTAACATAGTACTATAAATACTACTTAATTATCTAGTTAGTTCTTTTAGTCTGATTATTTATCTGTAAATAATATATTATTATTAAGTAGTAATTAATTTTTATAATATCTATTAATAATTTCTAAAATTTTAATATAAAGAGTTTATCTCTGTCTGATATAATTCTTAGTAATATTTTATAATTAATAATAACATAATATAGTAGTATATAAGTTATATCTTATACTGTCATGATGCTTTTTATTAGTATTAGATATATATATTTTATTAATTTATTAATAATAATTATAATTATATTCTATTCTTGAGATTCTGGTAATAATTTAATAAAATTTATTATAATTTATTCTTATAGTCTTGTCTAGTATATCTAGTAATTATATTTTTTTATAGAATTAGTATCTTACTGGCTTATTTTATATATAAGTATTATAATTTTAAATATAATTTTATATAGTCTTTTATATATTAGACTAGTAATAGTTTTATATAATTTATTTATATATTTATTTAGTCCTAAAATAATCTTAAAGTAATTTATTATAGTATATCTTAATAATCTCTTATCTTATATAATAGAGTATATAAATAAGTTTATATATATAGACTAATCTATCTTTATTAATAATTAATTTATTATTATTAATTAAGTTCTTTAATATCTTCTAGATTATTTTATCTTTCTTTATTTTATAAATTAACTTATTTATTATATTATTCTTAATTTTTATGATTCCTACTAATTGTTAATAATTATATATTAATAATTTATCTTTATATTATTTAAGAATTATAGATTTAATAATTTTATTTTTTAATTTATAGTCTAATTATTAACTTAGTATATTAACTTAACTATTTTTACTACTCTTATAATATTAAATTTAAAAGTTATACTATAATAATATCTCTAATTATCTTATCTATCTCTGTGTTAACTCTTTAGTTATTATAAAGAAAATAAGATTTTTATAATTTATCTTAATAATAATTTATTACTTTACTTTTTTAAGATAGATTCTTTATATCTTAAATATAATAATAATTACTAATAGTTCTTTATTATAAATATTATAGTTTAGTTCTGCTTGAATTAGTTTTCTAAAATAAAATATAATTAGTCTTAACTTACTATTATTTTCTAATTAAGTTATTCTTATTCTAATAGTATAATCTAAAGTATCTATTTTAATTATTATTTTTTTCTTTAGGTCATGCTGTATTAGTACTAGTATAATAATAATTTATTATTTAATATCTTTAAATACTTTCTAATACTCTTTTATCTATTTAAATTCTTTTATTTTTTTTATCAGATTAAATAGTGATTCTAATCTATATATATAATAATAGATAAATCTTTAGTAATAATTTACTAAACTTATAAATTATTATAGTTTCTTAAGATTTCTTAATATTAGCTAATCTCTGATTATCTAGATCTTAGTTTTATTAATATAGATTTCTTCTGTGAAGATCTAATATTCTAGAAAATCTGTTTTTATAACATGAAATTTATATTTCTTTAGTTTATATTATAACTTAATAATTTATAGCTTTCTAAATACTTACTTAAAATATTACTTATATTTTTTAAGACTTTCTAAGAAAATTAGAATATTATTAAGATATATAATAATAAATATATCTAATATTTCTTCAAGTACTTTATTAATAAATCTCTAGAATAATACTAGTATATTAATAAGTCTAAATAATATAATTAAATATTTATAATAGCTATATTTTATCCTGAATACTATTTTTTATTTATTTTCTTTAATAATATATAGCTAGTTATATATGTCTGTGATATCTAATTTTATAAAGATTTTTACTTTCTTAAGCTTATCCTAGATTTCTATAATTAATAGTAATATATATCTA